>PVIU01027167.1:0-20894 GCA_004026605.1 Ondatra zibethicus | reverse complement strand
AAGGTATATTCTTTTCTATATGGGTGGAATGCTCTATAGATGTCTGTTAAGTCCATTTGATTCATTACATCTGTTAGTTCTCATATTTCTCTGTTAAGTTTCTGTCTGGTTGACCCGTCCATTGGTGAGAGAGGAGTGTTGAAATCTCCTACTATTAGGGTGTGGGGTTTGATGTGTGCTTTGAGTTCTAGTAATGTTTCTTTTACATATGTGGGTGCTTTTATATTAGGGGCATACATATTCAGGTTTGAGACTTCAACCTGATGAATTGTTCCTGTTATGAGTATAAAGTGTCCATCTCCATCTCTTCTGATTGATTTTAGTTTGAAATCAATTTTGTTAGATATTAGTATAGCCCCACCTGATTGTTCTTAGGTCCATTTGATTGAAAAACCTTTTCCTAACCCTTTACTCTGAGATAATGTCTGTCTTTGTGGTTGAGATATGTTTCTTGTGAACAGCAGAATGTTGGATCCTGTTTTTTTCATATCCATTCTCTTAACCTGTGTCTTTTTACAGGTGAATTGAGTCCATTGATATTAATTGATATTAATAACCAATGGTTGTTAACTCCAGGTATTTTGGGTGGTGGTGGTAGAGTTTGTGTGTTTCCCTTCTTTGAGTTGTACAGGTGTAGGGTTTTTAGATGTCTGTGTTTTTATGGGTGTTCTTTGCTTCCTTTCATTGTGGTTTTCCTTCTAGTACTTTCTGTAAGGCTCGGTTTGTGGCTATGTATTGCTTAAATTTGTTTTTATCTTGTAATATCTTGTTTTCTCTATCGATGGTGTAAGAAAGCTTTGCTGGGTATAGTGGTCTGGGCTTGCATCCATGGTCTCTTAGTGTCTGCAGCACATCTATTCAAGACCTTCTGGCTATCATGGTTTCCATAGAGAAGTCAGGTGTAATTCTGATAGGTTTACCTTTATATGTTACTTGACCTTTTTCCTTTGCAGCTCTTAATATTCTCTCTTTATTCTGTATGTTTTGTGTTTTGATTATTATATGGTGAGGGGATTTTTTTTTTGATCCAGTCTATTCAGTGTTCTGTACGCTTCTTGTACCTTCATAGGAACATCCTTCTTTAGGTTGGGAAAGTTTTCTTCTATAATCCTGTTGAATATATTTTCTGGGCCTTTGAACTGTACTTCTCCTTCTTCTACCCCTATTATTCTTAGGTTTGGTTTTTTCATGGTGTCCCAGATTTTCTGGATGTTTTGTGTTAAGAATTTGTTGGATTTGCTGTTTTCTTTGATCAATGAGTTTATTTTCTCTATAGTATCTTCAGCACCTGAGATTCTTTCTTCTATCTCTTGTATTCTGTTGGTTGTACTTGTCTCTGTAGTTCCTGTTCATTTACCCAGATTTCCCATATCCAGCCATCCCTCAGTTTGTGTTTTCTTCATTGCCTCCATTTCTGTTTTCAAGTCTTGGACTGTTTCCATTATCTGTTTGACTGCTTTTTCTTGGTTTACTAGGGTATTTTTAAGGGATTTATTAATTTCTTCTAACTTTTTGTTAGTCTTCTCATCCATTTCTTTAAAGGAGTTTTTCACATCCACTTTAATGTTCTCTATCACTTTCATAATGTTAGGTTTAAAGTCGATTTCTTCTACTTCTTCTGGATTACATTGTTCAAGTCTTCCTGTTGCATATGCACTGGATTCTGGTGTTATCATGTTGCTTTTCAGGTTGTTGGAAGAAATCTTGCATTGGCGCCTGCCCATCTCTTCCTTCAGATGCGGTCAGGAGAGTCTCGGTGGCTTGGTCTGATTTTTGCTGTGGCTAACTGTGTACTTGGGGATTTTTCTTGTTCTCCCCTCTCTTAGGTACCCTCAGCACTGTAACTGGCTCTCAGATCCCCTCCTTCCTGAAGTAGGCTGTGGTGGTGGATCTAAGGACCCCCTCTGGATATATCTACTGGCCACTTGATGGCCCAGGACCTCACAGACAAAAGGGTGGGTTTGGTAGATGCTGGTTCCATGGAACAAATAAACCCCTGCAGCCGTGTACTCACCACTGTGTCCCAAGAGCCTCAGCCCCAAAGCAAGCTGAGTTGGGGGATCCTAGGACCCCACAGATGGAAAGGGGTGCTTGGGGGCAAGTAGATAAGCCAGTAGCCGGGGGGGGGGAAGCACCGCTGAATGTCCAGAAAGTTTAGGGGATTGGAGGGTGCCTGTACTCCCTTCCCAGGGCATCTGGCCAGCCAGGCGGGCACACACTTAAAGGGGTATAACTTCCAGGTAACATGAAGAGCTTCACTGACCCCTTAACATAACTTTACAATAAAGGGCCATTGCTAGATTATAGGGAGATGAGAAACACACACTTGAGTATCATTTCTTTGACTAAAACGCTAATTACCATATTGTCTCCTTTGGGTATACATTAAAAAGCCTCTACTTATCCCCAGATAAGATGGGAGTAGTAAATATTTGGTCTATTTTGATGAGTAGCATATGGGCACAGTTGCTCTACCGATTTGTGGAAGAATTTGTACTCATTTTATGGGTTATTTCTCTCTGTCTCTGTCTCTCTCTCTGTATGTGCACTCACATTATGGTGTTCATGTGGAGGTTAGAAAACAACTTTGGGGAGTGGTTCTCTCCTTTCACTATAGGATCACATTTGTGTATCAAGTGCCTTTACCCTCTGAGCCATCTTGCTGACCCTTGGGTGATTATTTTTGATGTAAGTGGCAGGACTGTGTGACCTTAGAGAAGTCTCTAACAAAGGAAGAATTTTTCAATTAATTGTGAAAGGAGATTAGCTATGGAACAATGACATAAACAGATCATGAAAGGTTGACAAGATTTTAACTCCCTCCACCTAATACCTTAGGGAAGATTGTTTCCCCTCTTTTGTAAACTAACCTTTATTTAATAGGGCACACTTTTGGGGTAGTTTTTTCTTTAGATGAGTAAGGAGAGGTGTTAAGTGGCAAGGTAATGAGGAGGGGGAAAGGCTTATAGTTTGGAAATTTACTTCTTTATCAGCCCTGTGATTTCCTAGGGTAATAAGGGAGTGTCCTGTTTTTGGTACCCCTGACAGTGGAAAATGAATACCTCTTATGGTAGGACGTTTTAAGATTAGGACATTCTTAATGCCTCTGTGGAGGTAGAAAGCTTCTTTCTCTCTAAGGCAGAGTATCATGAGAACAAATAATGTAGAAAGTACTTGGAGTTCGCATAAACATTTACTAATAATCTCTTGACCAGGTTAATGCCTGGTTAGTACAGTAAGTTAAACCTGTGTGTTAGTACAATAAGTTAAGTCTTCCTGCTGTTAGGAAGGTGAGGTCACAAATCTAAGAGTTCAAGGTGATTACAGCCACCCACTTAGGTGTTTCATTACATTTTTGTTAACTCTAACTGTATTACAAGTTTTCAGCATTAGGAAGGTTGAGAACTATTGGTTTAGATGAATCTTCAAAGCTAGGGAAAGGGCAAATGTTAGAGTTTCTTGAAAGAGAGAAACAGTCCTCTAATACAATAAATGCAGATAGAGAGGCTTATCAGGGTCTCCTGAAACCAGTTGGTATAATGATTTGGTGAGGGACTGAAGCTGAGAATTCCAAAATGAGAAAGTTAAATAAGAAGAAAACATGTTTGGTTTTGGACAGGGAGGAGGAATATTTCTGTTATTGATTATCTCAGTTTGTGTGACGCCTGAATGAATAGGCACCATCTGAATCCCCAGATATATTAGGCTTTAAAGAATTTTTCCCTTAAATGCAAAGCCTACACTCTGTTGGGGCAAACAAATTAATGTATTGGAATAGACAGAGACAGGGAGGGGATGCTATTAAGGAGGCTATCCACGCATTGTAGAGAGTTCTGTGAGACAGGGAAAGCTGTGAAAGGTCCTGAGCTAAAGCTTAGCCAAAGTTGTGTTCCCTGTCCCAGAACACCCCCACTCCAAGGAAGGATGGTTCCAGCGAGCTGCCAGCCCATCATTGTAGAGGGATCCATGAAAGAGAAAACAAACATGTCCTGTGAGGAGGAGTTCAATATATTTGTGAAAAAATGCATCTTTAAAGGTAAATAAAAGGAAAATGGGAAGATAGAGTAAGGGTTAGAGCCACAGGTAAAATAGGTCACCTGACTTCATTAATAGGTCTTGAACTAGGTGATATGTGACTACCAATTTCTTCACAGCAAGAATAGGTGTATTACAGGTGAATTGGCTGGCTTGACAAGACCAGAATCAAGGAGTTAGTTATTGAATGGTATGAGGCCCTGTATTTATCTGTTAGAAAGTACTGGCCCTGATTGGGGAAGAGTGTTGAATTTTTTAGGGTGACATTAATAGAGAAATGAGGTAGTTTCTGAGACATGTCTAAAGCCCCAGACATTGGGATAACTTGGTCTGTTAAAGGGACTGGTGTGAGTGGGCTGATGAAGACAGCACCAGGATGTGAAGGGAAATCTGTCTGGGTTATGGGAAGTGAAAAGAGGTAGTAATGTGACACTTAGAGAGAATGTTTTACTCCAGAAGTGGAGCCAGGCAGGAAGAGATAACCAAGAAAGCTCGGATGAAGATTAGAGTATCTAACAGAAAATAGAGGTTGGGTTTTCTCCAGTTTGGAAATAATTTTGTCAGCCACCATTATAGATAGAATATGGAATGAATAGTCCCAAATTCTAATGGCTAGTCATTGAGTCTAAACAGAATGAAATCAACTTACCTGAAGCTATGATGTTTATCTTGTGATTAGCCGTGATGATGGATTTGACTGTAGGAACTTCTAAACCTGGGCTCCACCACTTTTCAGTGGCTAGTTGGAAGAAATCAGGAACTGAGAATCCTGGCTCAAAGTTAGGGTTTAGAATGGTTAGCTTTAGCCAGGTGCTTAAGTATGACACTGTTTCCCGAGCCTCCTAATGTTACACACTGGACAGTGTGTTAGTGGAGCTTATGGATTAAGATACATGCTAGCTCAGTGTTTCTGTTTGCCACACTTGAAGCAAGATGTCAGTGCTACTTTGTTAGGAGGAAAAGATTGTCTCTAGCAGTCTTAAATTGAAGCTGCTACTTAGTCTACTCTCTTATTTGGTTTCTTCCTATCTCTTATTAAAGACATGAAAGATTAATTTATAAGGAATTTTTGAAGGGCGTTCCAGTTTGGGAAATTATTTTTTTCCACAAAATATATTCTAATTAAGTTTTCCTCTCCTTCTACTCCTCTCAGTTCCTCCCAACCTCCCCTCCATCCAAACGCAATCTCTTTTTGTCTCTCACTAGAAAAGAGTAGGCTTCTAATAGTTAATATTAAAATACCACAAAATAAAATATAATAAGATAAAACAATGACTATCATGTTAAAGTTGGATACAACAAACCAACAAAAGGGAAAAAAAGAGCCCAAGAAAAGGCACAAGAATCAGAGACCCACTTGTCCTTACACTCAGGAATCTTGAGGAGCTCTTTTTAATATCTGAGGAGGGTTAGGAGATAAAGTGGGTGTGTGCCTGTCTTTCTATTCCCATGAAGAGACACCATGAAGATGACAGTTTATGAAAGGAAGCATTTAACTGGGAGCTCACAGTTCCAGGGGCTAGAGTTCATGACCACCATGTCAGGGAGCATGTCATCAGATAGGCAGCTAGGCAAGAAGGCATGGCACTGGAGCAGTAGCTGGTTAATGTTGTCTGATCAACAAGCAGGAGGAAGAGAAAGATTTGGGAAAGGAGAGAGAGAGGAGAGAGAGGGAGAGGAGATGTGGGAGTAAGGGAGAGAAAAGAGAGACAGAGAGCTAACTGGATTTTGACATCCTCCAACAAGGCCATACCTCCTAACCCTCCCCAAACAGTCTCATCAACTGGGGACCAAGTATTCAAGAGCCTAGGGGAGCCATTCTTATCCCCATCACCAAAGTATATAGGTACAATCTTAACTTAGAATTAGGATCTAGGTTAGTATATTTAAGAAGCACCTCTATGAGGTGATTTACAAAGGCTGTTGCTTTCATCAGCCTTCTGGTTGATTTTCTGTATTTTATTATACTCTGCTGCCTTAAGGGAAGCCTTTTTTATACCTTTGATCAAGCATGTTAAAAAATGAGACATATGTGGCCTATCAAGGGAGTCATGATGATAATTCACTGGGACTGACTGCTGTGTTCACAGAAGAATATTTGTGTGTATCTTGAGTATGAAGAAAGTCTGTAAAAGCCTCATCTGAAGCCCATTTTTTTCCTTTAGCTGTGGTAGAAAAGGAGATAATGTCATAGATGTTCTAGAAAAGTAAGGTCATGCATGTATAAAATACATAGAAATTCTTTAGTACATTGAGAGGGATCTTCAGAAAATGACCTCAAATGTTTTTCAACGTAAGAAAAACCATAATGAGAATGGTAACTATATATGTGGAGAATACCTGTGACTATGGCTACTTGACAAAGAAGTAGCTAAGAAGCCGTGGTTGCACGTGAATCTGAGAACATTGGGTTTGGGGGTACGCAATTGAGGGGAAGAAAATTAGAGGCAGGGAAATGTGATGAAAGGGAATGTTGGAAGCAAGAGGAGGGGAGAAGTTGGCTGTTCACAGCCACTGTGAGAAGAGGAAGACTCTTAAGGAACTTACATATTGGTTGTTCTTTGTTGTAAGTGTGAGGGTATTGGAACCTGCAGCCACAGGGTATGCATAAAGAAAAGACAATTTGAAGGGATTTGGGAAAAGACCTGGTTCAGAAGGAATGGAATTGTAGCTAAAAAGAGGATGATGTAGGTGTAGATTGAGTCAAAGTCTGTGAAAGCCTCCTAAAGGAAAACTTTGTTTGTTGTTCTTTTCTTTTTAAATTTAAGTTCCATTTCTTTGCTTTGAGGTTTTCAGTCTCAGAATGGAGCAGGTTTTTCATGCAGCCCTAGAATTTGAAATGTAATTTAGGATTGGTAAATAATAAGGCAGTGACGGAGAAGAAAAAAAGTTAAGATGTAAGGAATTTGGACCACTTGCCATTGCACTGTATAAAGTTTTCCAAGTCCATAAGAAATTTAAAATCAAAGGTACCACTATCAGATCTTTTCCTTGTTGCTATCTAATTTATATTGTGGCCAAATGTCATTATGAAAGAATTATTTTTTTTTACATTTGATATCAACCCTAAGATAAAGGATTTTAAAGTTGTATATGAAACAACCTTTACGGATCTCTTTAGGTGAATGAAGTTGAGTCTTGCCTATTAGGGTTGCTAGTTTGGTGAGCCAGAGCCTGGGGGGGGGGAGAAAGAAAGAATCAAACAACTTCATGGACTGAAGTTTCTGCTTTGAAAATGTGACCTAAACTGGAGTCCCAGAATCCTAGGAAATCAGCAGGTCTGGTAGGCACATCTGACCTGGAACTACAGTTTTTGGTTTATGGCCAGTGGGATGGGCAGAGGTCTCAGTGGCAATATAGGAAAGATTTGCCAAAGGGTTTGACATCAAATAATAAAATGTCCAATAATGGAGAACAAAAGGTCCTGGTAATAGAAAAAACAAAGTCTCATTAATTGAGGACACAAGATGTTAAAGATGGGGGATACAAGGTCTTAATGATGAAGCATATGGAATCCTCATAATGAAGAACACAAGATCATAATGATGGTCACAGTGTACTAGTAATGAAGGACACCAGTTTATAATATTGAAAGCAAGAAGTCCTCTGGCAAGGGAAGTCCTCTGGCAAGGGAAGTCCTCCAAAGGAGATTCATCTCAATTTACCTCCCAAGAACTTGGTTTTCAGCTCCAATTTAGTATATTTAAAACCCGAAGGTTCAAGATAGACATGGCGATGGATCTTCCCCTTTCAGATAAAATTTACTTAATACTGGGCACACACACAGGAGGGTCCTGAGGTAAAGTCTCAGATGTTCTAGACAAATTGGGTCTCTACTCTTAAACATTTCCAAGAAGGGAACTCTTAACATGGCAAGGGAGTAGGCTTAGTAGGGTAATTGTGGCATAAAGCTTGTGGAAGTAATCAACCAATAACTGATTTGATTTAAGACCTACTCCATGAGATTTGACCCATACCCAACACTGCTTTGTCAACCAAGAACCTGAGACTAGAGATCCCAGGGACCTGGAGGAAAACCAAATAATACTGGTCTAAAAAAAGTAACAATAAAATGACTTCTAATGATATTCTATTATAATCATAGATCAGTGCCTTATTCAGCCATCATCAGAGAAACTTCTTCCTGTAGCAGATAGGAACAGACATAAAGACCCAAAGCCAGACATTATACAGGGAGTGAGAGACCTAGCAACACTTGGTACCCTCAGAGCTAAGGTACCCTGCCAAAGAGCAGGTGAAGTGAAAGTAAAAGCCAGAGGGGAAGGAAGACACTTTTGTGGAATATCAGTTGAAGATGCATTACATTTGTTTATGCTGTGGAACATTTGTTTAATGATGCAAGGATGTGTTGAATTCTTTTCTGTTGCATTTGTTTAATTCTGTAAAGCTGTGTTACTTTGTCTAAAATACCTGATTGGTTTAATAAAGAACTGAATGGTCAATAGCTAAGTAGGACAGAATTAGGCAGGACTGCCAGGCAGAGAGAATAAATGTGAGGAGAAAGCTAGGCTTGAGAGAGGAGTGAGGAGCATGAAAAGTAGAAGGAGAGGAGGACAACAAGGGCCAGCCACACAGCCACACAACCACACAGCTAGCCATTGAGTAAGAAGGAAAGAAAGATATTTAGAATAAAGAAAGTTTAAACAGCCCAGAGGCAAAATGTAGTTAAAGAGAAATGGGATAATTTAAGTTAGAAAAGCTGGCTAGAAACAAGCCAAAATAAGGCTGGGCATTCATAAATAAGAATAAGTCTTCTTGTATTTATTTGGGAGCTTGGTGGCGGGCCCTTGAGAGAAAAATGAACAAACAACTACAAGACACCAAGAAAACAAGGCCCTCTAAATCAACTGAACAAAGCTCATATGAACTCGCAGAGACTGAAGCTGTAAGTACAGGGCCTGTTTGGGTCTGCACCAGATCCTCTGTATATATAATTATGGCTTCCAGTTTATGGTTTTTATAGGATTCCTGAGTGAGTGAACAAGTGAGTCTCTGATTTTTCTGCTTTCTCTTGGGCCTCTTCCTTTTATTGGTTTGTCTTATTAAACTCTAAAGTGATAGTTTTTTTAATTTTATTATACTTTGTTATGTTTTTTAAAGAATGAATAAAGGAAAGAATGAATGAAAACATAGCCACTAGCGTAAAGGTTAACAACTGAACTGTCACTTATACCTGCTGGGAGAGGGAAACTCCCTTTCCTCTAATAGAGTGACACTAGGTATATCAACCACTCCAGGACAGACTTCAGGAATACTTGACTAATGTATAATCGACTCTACAGCTTTTTTGTCTGCTTTTGTTTGGTTACAGTTTGGTGGTTTCTTGTAGGAGAATGCTCTTGTACACTGTGAAGATTTGTCACTCGTAATGTTTTACTTAAATGATAATTACTCAGTAGCCAGGCAGGAAATATAGGTGGGGCAACTAGACTAGGAGAATTCTGGGAAGAGGAAAGACAGATGCAGTCACCAGCCAGACACAGAGAAAGCAAGATGAGAATCCCTCACTGAGAAAAGGTACCAAGCCATGTGGCTAAATATAAAGAAGAATTATGGGTTAATTTAAGTTGTAAGAGATAGTTAATAATAAGCCTGAGCTAATAAGCCAAGCAGTTTGTAATTAACATAAGCCTCTGTGTGATTCTTTGGGACTGAATGGTTGCAGGACCAGGCAGGACAGAAATTCCCATTTACAGTTTTTCCTTTTTCTTTTTGGTCATTGTTTTATTTTATTATCTTGGTTTAAATGGCAGTTGTCATTGTATTGAGTTCTTGTTTGTATTTTTGAGAAAGAACTTAAAATTGGGTGGGTAGGCAGGGGGAGATTATCTCGAATGACTTGGGGGATGAGAAGATTATGATCAAAATATATTTAAATTTAAAACTGTTTTAAATAATAAAAAATATAAAAAAGAAAAAAGTGACAGTCTAAGTCTATGACTTAGACTATGTGAGAGGAGCCAGAGATTTTGGATAAAGAAGTAGGGCTGATCAATGTATAATGATAATAAGGTAAAGTTGTCTTAAAACCTTAGCAGCAAGGTTTTTTCTTGCTTCCTGCTCTGCTCACAGAGACAGGAAGAGAGTGAGGGCTCTGCTTCTTTGTGAGAGCAGTGTCTACCTGTAGCTATCTGAAACAACTCCTGGTGGATGCGTGGATGAAGACTATAGAGAAGTGTGTGACCTAATCTGTGAAAGAGGCCCCAAATGTAACATATGTATTCACATAAATAATATATTTACTGTGTAATGTATGAACTGAGAGTTAATATTAGTAATTAAGTTTGTAATAGAAAAAAATGTGTTTATTTGTCTTGGATAGCTATTAAGAAAGCCAGGACTAGCTGTACTTTGTGAATTTATTATTATACAATAAGTTATAAGATTGTGGAAAGACACACTGTGTTTTGTTATATTTTTGACATACAACATTCAGAACTGCCAAATCTGAAAGAGGAAGAATGATGAGATCAGAAACCAGTAAGCTCATGCTATAGTGGATGCTCAACATACTAACATCCAAACTAGACTCAAAATTACACTCAGCAGGAAGCAGGACTCCCTGAAAGGTAGAGGGGAGAACTCAGTCAATCCTTTCTGCCAAAAGCAATGATAAGCCAATCATGTTATAAGCCTGTAATACCAGCTACCCAAGAGACCAAGGCACAGGTACCCCACATTAAAAACAGCCTGGTCTACATAGTAAGACCCAGTCTCAAAAACCAAAAGGAAAGGCAGGAAAAGAAAGAAAGAAAGAAAGAAAGAAAGAAAGAAAGAAAGAAAGAAAGAGCAACAATAAAATTGTACGAAATTTACATCATTTCAAGGCTCTATGGAAAGTGACTGAAGTCAAGTATCAAACTGAGAAATATTTGTTTCGGATAAGGGGAGGTTGAGTCTATGACATGTCTATGCCATTGTAATCTGGGGCTATTCCTGTTTCTCATGGGTGATTTGCATCAGAGGACACAAAAACTCATGCTGAGGAGCAATTTGAAAAGCAACAGCCATTTCTGGAGCAAATAATCAGGGAAGAGTAAAATCAGAATTAGTCTGAACTCATTATGACAAGCAACAAAACACAGCAGCAATAATAACAAAATAATAATGTTGAGAAGCAACAGTAGGCCTTGGTAAGCTCCCAGAGTTCAGGGCATATGGAAGATTATGTGCATGTAGCAATGGGTTTATGTCCTGGAAAGACTGAGAATATGGTGTGCTTCTTTTCCCTTAGTGTGATGTTTTGCAATTACAGAAAGGCAAATATAAGAGTTAGACAATAAAAAGTTAGAGCTAATGGGCCATGCAGTGATTTAAATAATATAGTTTCTGTGTGATTATTTCAGTTCTGGGCAGCCAGGACGAACAAGTGGCCTCCACCTCCAAATTGGTACACAAATGTGGTGGACTAAATCCATGTAAAACCTGAGAGGGCTTGCAAGGGAGCTCTAGACACTAAAAAACAAAGTTTAGCTGCATTATTTTTTCCTGAATGGGCTTTTCTTGCTGGCAGCATGCTGCAGCTCCTTTAAGAGAGGGTTTCCTGATTCAATGGTAGCAGAAGAAAAGCCACATTTTCAAAATGGCTGTGGCTTCTGCTTTGCCAACATGAATGGCTCTGGCTTTTTTGGGAGATTTGGCTATGGAGCACTTGAATGGGGTTTGTGGGCCCAGATGCTTGTATGTCCACTTGGAAAAGTAGCTGAGACCATGCCTGCAGCACAGTGCCTGCCGCCTGGGCAGGTGGTGGGCTCAGGAATGCTAGGAGTGCACTGGCAGGAGAGCATGGTGGATTCCTGCCACCATACACAGAGATATTTCTAGGCTGCACAATGCTCTGCATGACATATCTAGCTATTACTCAGATAAAAAGGGTTTATGTGCTGCATGCTCATTCTCAGAGTACAGCTCCTACCTGGTGGTCCCAGAGCTGGCAGCAATGGTACTTCTACCATTTTGAAAATGGAGAGAGGTGGAGCCAGTGTCCAGAGCTGCTGCAACCAAGTTGCCTACCATCTTAAAAGCTTTTCAAGACAGTAAAGAATTAAAGATACATAATAGGACAGATTCAAATAAAAGACCTCTAAATGGGTCATAGTGTTGGATAAATGTACATAGACTTGGGAGAGAAAAGAAAAAGAGTACAGAGAGTTATAAAAAGAAGTAAATGGATTTAAAAAATAAAACAAAGTCTTTAAAGAGACAGGGTACAGAGAGTCATAGATTAAAGGAGTAAAGATAATAAAATAAATATTAAACTTGTAGAAAAATTAATAGAGTGAAAACAAGCCACATAAAGATAGAAAATTCACAGAGAGTCTGGATTATGGATATTACTGTGTTATCTTTGAATTTTTTCACTGCAGAGAGACATTTGATTCTGGAGACTCCTAAGCTAAGCCAAGATATATATTTCAAAGGTGTCTTGAATTCAAAGTTTGAGTCTAAGAATTCGTTGCTTTGAAAAAGAGGTTCTTCTTTTGTTTCCACAGAGGATGAGAACCTGTGGATTGCTTCCAGACTAATATGGTTTGATAGACCAAGACCCCTTGAAAGATTGCCTTGAACACCCCTCAAAAATTACTTTACCCAATAAACAGCAGGAAGCAGTTTGGAGATTAACTACATCCATATTCCCAAATATTGTTTATAAATGCTCTTTTACATTTACTGGGGAATATGCAATAGAGGTTTTCATTGGTATGGATCTTGCTCTATTGATAAAAATTTAAGGTGAATTTTGTTATTTGTATATTTCTGCTCTTGATTAAGATGTTGTATTTGTGCAGTTCATTAAAGATGTAATATATAATTTTAAAAATACAGTTAATAGATAATCATTTATAATAGTCAAGATTGTAGTTATATTAATTAGATTTTCTAGATATACAGAGATGTATTTCAGATGGATAGGGATTCTTCAAATCTTTTGAAGACTACAGAATATGGCATTTAAAATGTTTTAATAACTTAGGACTTTTCATGACAATGAGACATATCTGCTCCTGGCAGCACCAGTCTACTTCAAGAGGCAGATGGATATTGAAGGGGCTACTCATGGAGTTGGTTAGCCATTTGGGCAAGAAACTGCTCTTGCCTGGACTGCTTGAAGAACTGGACATTCAAGACCCACAGAGAAATGACTGCTGAACTTGCCTAAAGATGAAATGTTACTTCGGAGTTCCTGCTACATGAAAGAGTCTGCCAGACGTTCTGCAGGACACAGAAGAGGTGACTGACAAACTGCCAATATAAGCAGAACTGTCTTTGAAATTTCCTGCCTCATGGAAAAGTCTTCTGGATACTATGGGCTTGTAGGCTGAAGATAGATGCCCCAATGGTACAGAAGAATTTTGGGTGACTGTCCAGGCAGCAAGAAGTCTGACAATTCTAGAGTTTTGGAAGTTGCTGAAAATGCATTTCCTGTTTACTTAGGTAATATTATATTCTGGCGTCTTTGATGGAGTTGAAGAATTGATAGTTATAGTTGGAGCTTTCCTTAGTCATGATAAAAGACAAAACAGATATAAATATTGTAACTATAATTCTTGCTTGGTATCCTTTTTGTTATACGTAATTTTACTATGTTAAAGTTAAAACCTTCCTTTTCATTTAAACAGAAAAGGGGAAGTGATGTGGGATTCCCCTCTGCATGTTGTGAATATCATTGGTTAATAAAGGAACTGGTTTGGGCCTATAACAGAGCTATAGGGGAACAGTGCTTGGTGGGGAAAACTAAATGGGATACTGGATAAAAGGAGGCGGAGTTAAGTCAAAGAGAAGCTATGGAGCCACTGGAAACAGACATGCTGAAATTTTGCTGGTAGGCCATGGCCTGTGGTGATGCACAGATTAATGGAGATGGGTTAAATTAAGATATGAGAGTTATCCAATAAGAAGTTAGAGCTAATGGGCCAACCAGTGATTTAAATAACATGGTTTTGGGTGGCTGGGACACACAAGCAGCCTCTACCTACAGGCAAAGTTGTAGTAAACCTGTAAAACATGCAAATATAGAATACCTTCCTAAACATACCATGATCTAAATCAATACCCAATTGGAAGTCTTATTGTCTAAATTTGTTTAAGGACATCTGCTGAAAAATAATTGGATGGCCACTAAGCTATGCTGATCTGCCAAAATATCCACAATAAACCAAATCAGAATTTATCAGAAAAAAATTAACAACTGTATACTATGGGATGAGCACACTGTAGCATTAATTTCTTAGAAAGAATAAGCAAACAATAACAGAATATCAACATTTAAAGGGGTGGAAGAAATGGGAGTAGATTAAAAATTCAGATTTGCCTGCTTTTTCAATTAAAAATTTATGTGTGTGTGTATGTGTGTGTGTGTGTGTGTGTGTGTGTGTCCATACATGCCTGCATGGATGGATGTGTATTACCCACAATACAGGAGTCTACAGAGGTGAGAAGAGTATCAGACCCCTGGAATTAGATTACAGGCTATTGTAAGCCACCATGAAGGTGCTTCCATATAAACTTTAGGAATTTTTTTCTGTTTCTGTGAAGAAGGTCATGGAGGTTTTGCTTGGTATTGTACTGAATGTGAAAAAGTGCTTTTGGTAAAATGTTCATTTTCACAGTATTAATTCAATCAATAAGCATGGGAAATCTTTTAATCTTCAAGTTTCTTCATCAACCAGAAAGTTAATGTTTTTATTCTAGAGGTCTCCCACTTCCTTTATTAGATCTATTCCTAAACTTTTTGAGGCTATTGTGAATGGGAATATTTCCATGATCTCTTTCTCAGATTGTTTGTTATTGGTGTACAGAAGGCTCACAAATTTGGTAAGTTGATTTTGTACCCCACCACTTTGATGAATTTGTTGATAATTTCTAGAAATTTCCAGGTGGGATTTGGAGGGGACTCATATATAGTATCTTATCAGCTGGTAAATAGGAATAATTGGGCTTTTCCTATTTGTATCCTTTTAACTTGCTTCTCTCATCTTACCATTTCAGTCAGTGCTTCAACCATTCTGCTGAAAAGGAGTGAGGACAGGGACAGCTCTGTCTTTTCTCGACTTTGGTAGGATTACTTCAAGTTTTTCTCCATTTAAGATGATGTTGGCTATGGGTTTCTCATATATAGCCTTTATTATGATGAGGTATGCTCTTTCTAATCCTGTTCTCTCTAGAATATTTATCATTAAGTCATGTTAAATTTTGTCAACAACCTTTTCTGCATCTATTAAAATAATTATATGCTATTTTTCTTTAAGTTCATTTATTAATTTATGTATGTTGAATTACACCTGTGTATCCAGGATAATGCTAACTATATCATAGAGGATAATTTTTTGATAAATGTCTGAATTAGGTTAGTAAGCATTTTATTGAGAATTTTTATGTCTATGTTCATCAGCAACACTGCCTTATAGTTCCCTCTTTTTTGTTGTGTCTTTACCTGGCTTTGGGATGGGAGTAGTTCTGGCTTTGTAGAAGAATTTTGGAAGTGTCCATTCTGTTTCTTTTTTTAATTAATTTGAGAAGTACCAGTTGCAGATCTTTTAAAGTGTGGTAGAATTCCAAAGTAAATCCTTTCAGATCCAGTCTATTTTTAGTTGGAAGGATTTTTATGGCTCATATGGTAGATCAATTTTCAGCTTTCTTTTCATTGAGGTAAAATTCACATTTTAACAACTTGAAAATGAATGGTTCAGTGTACTTTTTGCAATCACAATATTGTGTACTATTACTATCTAAATATAGAACACTTTAACTATAGCAAAAATGAAATGCTTTACATTTTAAGCAGCCACACCCCATTCACTCTTCTTTCTACCTTCTAGAACCACAAGCTTTGTGCCTCTGTAATTTTGTGTCCTTTTGTGTCTAGCTTCTTTCATTTAAGATAATATTTTCTAGATTCATCCATGTCATCCATCTATATAGTCATTTTTATTTTTATTGTGGGAAACCTCATTCCTTTTACAGGTGAATATTATATTACATTGCATAGGTTTCTCAAATTTTGTTTACCCATTCATCAGTTGGTAGATGCTATAGTTGTTCCCACTTTTTGGATACTGCGAATACTGATGATATAGACACTTATGTTAAATTTTTTTGTTTGAAAACCTTTTTTCAATTCCCTTGGGTATATACCTAAGAGTACAAATGCTGAGCCATATGGTAACTCTATATTTAACTTACTGAGGAATTGTCAGTCTATTTTCCACCATTTTTATATCCAATGAGTAATATGCAAGTACTCTGATTTCTTCATATCCATGTCATCCACTTTTACTTGTCTTTAAACATATATCCACACTATTACTGTATGAGGAAACTTTAGTTCACTGTGCTTTTACAGTGGATATAAAAATTTATAAAAATGCTCTGCTCCATTGAGAAGAAAAAGGATATGTTCTTCTGGGCCTATGCTTGTACATTTGAATGTTTGTGTGTGTGTGTGTGTGTGTGTGTGTGTGTGTGTGTGTGTATATATTTCACTATATGTTTACATGTGTATGCCTGCTCACCCACATATGCATGCACATGGATGAATGTGAGAAGGTAGACTCAAGTATGTTTGTGGACCTGTATGCTAGAAAAATTGTGTTCATTCTAATGTGTCTGTGTAGCATACAGTTTCTATGAACTATGCTCTACATTAACTATGATACTGATTGGTAGTTCTACAATGACTTGGAGCATTCCTGCAAGAATGACTAGAAGATTATATTTTTAAAAATCTGCAATATATAAATTTGACAAATTTGAAATGTATCTTTTTAGCTAAACATATGTCAGCACTAGCCTTAACATATTCTCTAAATGTCCCTTTTGTTTCCAAAATGCAGTACAGAGGCTTATCTAAGCCTTTAACTTCAAATAATGCAGCTCTAAAAGCCTGTAGATTTTTCTGATAAAATATAGACAATTCTGTGAATGAAGCTACTGCATTTTCCCTGGCTTATGACCCACATTTTAATTCTTCTCTTAGTATTCCCTTGTAACATGAGAGCCGGCTTGTCTGGGTTTCTGTCCCACCCAGTCCCACAGCCGGGCAAGTCCCAAAGAAAATCACACAGAAAGTCTATGTTAGGTTATAAACTGATTGGCTCATTAATTAACTCAGGCTTCTTATTAGTTCTTGTAGCTTATATTAACCCATTATCCTTTTCTATGTTAGCCACATGGCTCAGTACCTTTTTCAGTGGGGCAGGTCACATCCTGCTTCTTCAGTGGTCTGGGCAGGAGTTGGGAAAGAGCTTCCTTCTTCCCAGAATACTCCTGTTCTTCTGGCCCCACCTTTACTTCCTGTCTGGTTGTCCCACCTGTACTTCCTGCCTGGCCAATCAGCATTTATTTAAAACATGATTGACAGAATATAGACAATTCTCCCACACCACTCCCTGACAAAATTTTTTGGGCAAAAATAGCTTCTGAACCAAGTTAACTCTTAAAAAGCAATATACTAATTTAGAATGCTTTGTTCAAAAGTAAAGTCCTAAGTTTCCAAGGTTACTCTAATCTGTGTTTCTAAAATTGTTAAGCCTCCTTTTTGTGGCATATGATACATTTACAATAGGAAAATGTTAGCCTTTATATTTCTATTTATACATAGTTTTAATGTATTTGCTTTGCATGTATTTACATATATTAGATATGTACTTACATCATCATACATATTTATTTGTAGTCATTATATATATTTAACACAGCCGTTAGTTATATACACTATGTGTGATAGTTTGGATGTAATTGGCACCCATAAGCTCATAGAGAGTGGTACTATTAGGAGGTGTGGCTTTGATGCAGTGAGTGTGGCCTTGTTGGAGGAGGAGAGTCACTGGTGGTGGACTTTGAGGTCTCATATATGCTCAAATCACACCAAGTATCTCAGGTTACTTTCTGTTGCCTACAGATCAAGATGTAAAATTCTCAGTTACTTCTCCAGCACTATGTCTGCCTGCATGCCACATTGTCCCACCATGATGATAATGGACTAAACCTCTGAACTGTTAGCTACACAATGAAATGTTTTCCTTTATTTGAGTTGTCATGATCATGGTGTCTCTTCACAGCAACAGAAACCCTAACTAAGATGTAGAGTGCCACGGCGCCTCCATGTTACGAGTACGCTGGCTTAAGAGCCAAGGTGCCATTCACTGTACCTTTCCTGACTTGGTAAACACAACTCCTGTGCATGTGATTTCTTATGAAAGGCATCGTATGACAGGCATCGTATGACAGGCATCGTATGCCTTGGCCAATCCGGTCATCGTACGATCGCGCTTGGGCCTATTGGGCGTTGACACATCAGGGCTTTGTTCGGCACTGCTTATAAGCGAGCCACGCCGGGGATCGGGGTTCCTTTAGCCTCATTCATTCATAAAGTGTGTCCCAATAAAAAGTGTGTGCTGAGAAGAATCCTGTTGTGGTCGTCTCTTCCGCTGGCGGACGTGACGCGCTACAAGTGGTGCCGAAACCCTGGAATCCATCTAGGCATCAGGCAGGGCGATAGCAGGAGGATTCAGAACTCAGACACATGGGACGGTGGCGCCGGTAAGTTCTCCGTAAGTCAAATTCTGACAGGCTACTTGGAGGAGTAGATCCAGGGGAGCCTTAGTAATTTTGATCCTGGTTGCTGCGGTGCTTGCCTGTTGTCTTTTTCTTCGCTGTCATAAACCTGGTCAGGAGTGTATTTGTTGCGATTATGTGTAAATAGAAACGAAAGTAAGTCCGGCGTAGGTAAGTCGGCTTTTCCCCTGTGAGTACTTCGCTGTACATATACGCACATCATGGGGAATGTTTCTTCAGGCTCAGTGGGCATGTCCTCTTTTTTAGTCCTATTCAGAAGCTACTCAAAGATCGAGGGCTCAAGGTCTCTGATGGTACCGTGCGAAAGTTTTTGGAGGATGTGGATCGGGCTGCCCCATGGTATGGGCAGTCGGGGAATATTAATCTCCCCTGCTGGGAAAAAATGGGTAAGGATCTAGATAGATCAAGAACAGAGGGTACGCTTTGGCCAGGAACACATCCATTATGGCAGCTGATATGGGCTTGCCTAAAGGACGGCAAGTGTGTAGAGGCGCTGCGAGAGGGTCGCAGGGCTCTTACTGCTTACCAGGACAGTATGTCAGAATCGGATAGTAACAATGAGAAAAGGGGAGAACTAAAAGAAAAAAGGCCTAAGGAGGGCAATAAGAGCTCTTGGAAAGGGGGGGGGGAAGCCTCCGTAAAATCAGAAAAAGGGGAGGGATCCTGGGGGCTGTATCCAGCCCTAGATGAAGTTGCCAACCTCTCCCTTACTGATAATTCAGAGGGAGAAGCCCAGTTAGATTCAGAGGAAGAAGAAGAGCTGGAGGAAGCTGCAGCTCGGTATGAGCGGGAAAGGTATAGTCCGGAATATACCAAACCCCCGCCATATGATTTGCCCAAAACCAGCAGAATAGGAAATAGTTTGACAGCACCCACTGCCTCTGCTTCCTTTATCAAATCAAGCACCTGGAATCGGCTTGCTGCTGCATTTCCAGTATTTCAGGACCCTAATACAGGCCAGAGATTTCATGAGCCAGTCAGTTACAAGCAATTAAAAGACTTGGCTGAGGCTACTCAGACCTATGGCGTGTCTGCGAGTTTTACACAAGGACTATTGGAATGCCTAGGCCAGTCAGTTATGACACCTGCTGATTGGATGAGCACTGTTAAGGCATGCGTTTCTCTAGGTCAATACCTGGACTTCAAGTCCATTTACACTGATTTTGTGCATGCACAGGCTCGAGCTAATGCAACAAATGGTAACCCTGCCTGGACGGCAGATATGCTGCTAGGACAGGGGCAATGGATTAATAATCAAATAGTATACCCAATTCAGGTGTATCAACAAATTAATGAGATGGCCATTAGAGCATGGAAGACATTGCCCAATCGCGGCCAAGTTTCAGGCAATTTAACCAAGATAATACAGGGTCCTACAGAGCCCTTTTCTGATTTTGTGGCATGCATGTTGGAGGCTGCGGGGAGAGTTTTGGAGACGTAGACCAGTCCATGCCACTGATAGAACAGCTCATTTATGAACAATGTACTAAAGATTGTAGACGAGCAATTACTCCATGGAAAAGTAAGGGACTTCAAGCATGGATGAAAGCCTGTAGAGAGATTGGAGGCCCTTTGTCCAATTCAGGGTTGGCAGCGGCTGTCCTGGCCGCCACCCGTACCTCTAGTCGCAAGCCAGGTTTATGTTTCAAATGTGGTCAGCCAGGACATATGAGAAAGACATGCCCCAATGGTGAAGGAAAGAAGAGTGGAGGACATCAGCCAGGAGTATGTCCTAGATGCAAAAAAGGAAGGCATTGGGCCAATGAATGCCGATCGGTGAAGGACATTAATGGGCAGCCTATCCCTAAACGGTTAGAGTCAAAAAACGGCAAGCGGGGCCCTCGACCCCAGGGCCTGCAAATGTATGGGGCATTACAGGGCCAGGCGGATCAGCCGCCCCAAAAGCCCGAAGAGCAACCTCAGGCTCCGCAGGGTTGGACATCTGTGCCACCACCAGGATGGTATTGACACCGCAAATGGGATTTCAACCTTTAGACTCAGACTTCCAGGGTCCACTCCCAAAAGATACTGTGGGCCTTTTGCTAGGGCATTCATCCTCTGCCTTGAAAGGATTGGTTGTTTCCCCAGGGGTAATAGACCCGGATTATACCGGAAATGTTAAGATTCTATGTTCCTCCCCTCGAGGTATTATGGTCATTTCCCCAGGGGATCGAATTGCCCAACTGCTGCTTCTGCCCAGCCTGCATGGCCGTTTTCAGGCTCAGGATATTAACAGGGAAGATAAAGGACTGGGTTCCACG
>PVIU01027166.1:0-20898 GCA_004026605.1 Ondatra zibethicus | reverse complement strand
CCTGGCTTGGGCATCTTCCTCCACTTTCCAGACTTCATCAGCCTCTTGAATCTGTTTATTCTTTCAACCATTCTCATGATCTCAAGACAGAAAGATCCTTACACATGCAAAGCTATTAACCAAATAGACACATGTAGGTCTATCTTGGTCCATGATTTCAGAGGTCTTAGCTCACTGGCACTTGGCCCTGTTGGTTTCAGTCTGAGGCTAAGCAGAACATATGGTGGGGAGTATTCGGTAAAGCAAAGCTGCCCATGAGGCACTCAGGAAGCAAAAGGAAAGGGCAAGAGAGGAAGGGGCCAGTGACAAAATATATCTTTCATTATGATTTGCCCACAAAAACTCATGGGTTTGGGGGTTGTTTGACAGCTGATATACTTTGGTGAAGCAATTGGATCCTTCCAGCTCTGATCTAATTAGCGTATTAGTCCCTTGATGGACTCATAATATGATAGGCAAGAAAGGAAAAAAAAATTTTATTTCTTTAATTATGTTCTTGAATGGAAAAAATAAAACAAAACAATGTATGGAAAAAATAAATAAATAAATTAAAAAAAAAAAGAGTTTCCATGGAAGAGCAGTCAGTGCTCTTAACCTCTGAGCCATCTCTCCAGATCTGGTGCCCTCTTCTGGCATGCAAGCATACATGGAAGGAATGTTGTATACATAATAAATAAATAAATCTTTAAAAAAAAAAGAGTTGGCCAAGAAGAGGCTAGAAATAATGGGCCAGGCAGTAATTTAATTAATACAAAAAAAAAAAAACAGAGTTTCCATGGTGTCTCTTCACAGCAATAAAAACCCTAAGACAACTAGGTTACTTAATGGAACTACCATAAAGATGGATTACTATTGGGCATAGTTTAATCTGGGAGTTAATTGCTGCTTGCTTATTTATTGGAAAATGATATTTAATGTTCTTGTAAACTAAGTTCAGGTACAGTTTCTAGTTGCTTTTCAATCATGGGGTGGTGAGAACAGATCTAGGTCTTCAAAATACGAAGCACTTTGGATTTGTTTGAATTGAAATACTATTATGGGCTACATAGATTCCAAACTAATCTTGGAAGAGCCAGATTCTGAATTACCTGCCTGAGAGCTACGTGCAAAAGCGGCTGTTGAAGCTTTTCATACCTAACCTTTTGTAATTCAAAGAACGATAAGAATCACATTTTAAATGGTAGAGTAAGAATTTGTTTTGACTAAGTCAGGCAGTGGTGGCACACACCTTTATCCCAGAACTCAGGAGGCAGAGGCAGATGGACCTCTATCCTGGTCTACAGAGTGAGTTCCAGGACAGCTAGGACTGTTTCGCAGAGACACACTGTCTTGAAAAACAACAACGGCAAAGAATTTGTTTTGACAAAAGTTAACTTATAATTTTAATACAGGTCTGGGGCAAGTGTTCAGTGATGGGACACTTGCCTGGCAAACTGTAGGCCAGGTTTCAATTTCTAGCACCGCCAAAAATGGTTCTCAGCACAAAAATAAGAATACATTCATTGAGTTTTCCCAAAGTAGGATGCAACTTTGTCATGAAGCTAAGAGAGAGTCTTTCTGTCAGACCGCGGCCTATAATTCCATTAGATGTTAAGAGTTTGTCAACTGTGAGTTTACACTCACAGCAGAGCCACCATACACAGGACAACCAGTTGCCCTTTTCATTTCTGTGATCTGTGGAACTGGCTGGAGGCAGACCTGCTGGATTAATGAAATTCCAGTCATTATCTGCAAACCATTTCTTCAGACATGGCTTCCTCCACGGCTCCTTTGCCTGCCCCCACCCACTCCTCCACATTTGCCAATGCGAACCTCACTCAGGCTGCAGTGAGGTAGAGAAAGGGTGGTTCTCTCATAAGGGAAAATTGCTCTATTGATGGACCTAGGAAAGGACTCTGGACTAAGGCGTGCTCCTTAACTCAGAGACTAAAGATGGGCTTTAAGATGACTGCCGGGAACAGTGACTTAATTAATACTAAGTGTAGGAGACCTGAGGGATCTTCCCTTACAACCGTCCCACTAGACTACAGAATGCTGGGTTCTGCTGTGAATCACCTTGGGCTCCAGCCTATAGATTCTTCTCTGTGGCCGGACAATCCAGTGGAAATCCAGTGTGCTTTGATTCTGGGATGTGGCTCTCACTACATTGTGCTACCTTTTAAAAAGTGTCTCATTTGTGAAAGGCCGATTTTGGAGGGCAGACAGTAAGTTGGGATTTGGCTCTTATCCATTCCCTCCAGTGGCTGCTTTTGGTGTTTCCTGGCTGGGGTTTGAACAAAGGTTCATGAACTAAAGCTTCCGTGTTAGCAGAAGTTTATCCACTAAAAGTCCTTCCTCTAGATCCTGACATTTTAAGTACAAGTCTCATGCCGGATAATTTCCTCTCTATTTTATTCTAGGTCTAGTACAAAGATCAGCTTAACAAGCATTTGATTTATAGTTTTGACTGATTAGCTGACTCTGACAAACAAGCTACAAGAATAGCTACCTGGTCAAATCTTCCCCTGAACTCTTAAGGGACGGGGATGCCTCAGACGTTATAAAGTAATCAGGATGCCTGTAAATCTGGGTTGAAAATGTTATTCATTGTCTAGTTTTAGGAAAATGTCCCTCATTAACATGGTTGGCTTGCTCTCCGACAACGGCTTCCTTTATCAGAAAAAGCTATATTAAGTACTCCAGTCTATTCTTAATCACAGGACAGCCAAACCACTACGGAGGCACATGAATATTCATTGACCATTCAGAGAGATGACACAGTGTGGAGGTGCAGAGGGGTAGTGAGACACAGACAACAGGGGAAAGAATCATCTGCAGGGGTAGAGTCAAAGGTAAGCGGCAGGTGAGGATGCTTTTCCTCTGCTCACGTTCTTTTCCTTTCCATCCTCAGGGGAGCATCTTTTCAGAGCAGGCACAAAGCTTTCTTGCCCTATTTTCAGCAAAGATGTTTCCTGCCAGCTCAGTACCAGGGTCATCAGAACAGAGACGTGTCTGATGAAACAGGACTCTGCTGTTTGGATAGATTATATTAACTCCAAACATATGCTACCTGCGAAGTTTCTTAGATGACAAAAAAAAAAAGCATTTTTCCTTTGAAAATTTTTACTCTGCATTCAAACTGATTTCTGATCTGATTTTTCTTTTCTTTTCTTTTTAATATCTTGCAATTCCCTTATTATTGGAGGCCAGAGACAGCAGCCTCAATCTGGGACTGTGTGTGTCCTTTCTCTCGCTTCTGGTTGTCAGTGTTTTTACTCCACGGGTGAATAGCTGCACAGCTTCTCCGTGTGCTCAGCTTCCTCCTCCTCCACTGATTCTGAAACCATTCAATTTGCCACAGGGACAGACAGAAGAAACACTGGCAACATTTTCCATTTCTTCCACAATTTACCTCTGTTTCTAGAAAAATTTTAAAACGTAACTTCTGAAGTTTGTTCCTTCCTGGCAGTTATTTTTGTCCATGGAGGAAATGAACAGGAACTAGGAAGTTGGCAAATTGCAAATTGCAGAGTGTTTTTTCATAAGGACCCTAATTGGAATTTTTTTCAGAGTTTTATATTGTCAAGGTGGTGGTGGTGGTGAGAGAGAGATGGCAGGAAAATGCCTTTAAAATTGCTTTGGCTTTGTACGATTTTAATGAAAATAAGGCCCTGTGTAGGTATAAAAGAATTGTGTGTGTGTGTACACTCATGATACATATGGATGTGTGTGTAGGGGCACATGTGTAGGACATGTGTGTTGGTCCTTGGAAACCCTCCACTTTTTGTTTGAGATAGTGTCTCTCTTGGACTGGAACTTTCCCATACAGACCCGGTTAGCTGGACTGAGAGCTTTCAGGGCTCGGTCCCTCTCTATCTGCCTTCCATCTCACCATCTCACCATGACTGAGGTTACAGGCACATGTTGTCATGCCTAGCTTTTTAGGTGGATTCTAGAGATCCAAATTCACATCACCATGCTTGTGGGGCAAGTGCTTTCCCATTGAGCTGCCTTTCGACCTCTCCACCCCCTGAAAACTATATAAAACTGCATCTAAACTGAACTCGTGATGATTATTTTCTTTTCAGCCTCCCCTAAACATTCCAGCATAATAACCGCACAGTATTTATATTTTATTAGATGCTGTGAGTAATCTAGAGATGTCTAGAAGTGTAAGGGAGTGTGATGGCTAATCTGCCTATTCAACTCAAGTGGATTTGGAATCACCCAGAAGGCATAGCTTTGGGGTAGCTGGGAGGGTATTTTCAGAGAGTTTTAATGAAGCAGAGAAGACCCACGCTGAATCTAGGTGGCACCATACCAGAGGCTGGGGTCCCAGATTAAATAAAAAGGGGAAAGAGGAAAAGTGAGCTGAATCTTGGCTTTTTATTTCTCTGCTCCTGGTTGGTACCATGAACCAAGCTGGTCCTGTGGCTATGTTGACAGCATTCCTTGGAACTCTGGGGCAAAACAACCCTTTCTTCTATAAATTCCTTTAGTTACTTAATACAGAAAACTGGTGCTGAGAGTGGGGTTGTTTCTGTAACCTGTGGAATTGCTTATCAGGAGACGTTTATGGGAGCTTGTTTTTTAAACTCTAGACTGATAAGAAGTATTTGATGGATGTTTGCTCAACTCTGTTCATATCAGCTTTGTTTGGAAAGCCGGTACAGTGGAAACCCCTGGAATCTATGAGGGGGGACCCTAGTGAAGACTCCTAGTAATGGGAGATACAGAACCTGAACCAGTCATCTCCTGTAACCAGGCAAGGCTTCCAGTGGTGGGTCTGGGACACACACCCAGCCACAAAACCTTTGACCTACAATTGATCTGGCCTTCAAGATGTGCTGGGGTAAAGGTGGCACAGTACTTGTGGGAGTAGCCAACCAATAATTGGTTCAATTTGAGACTCACACCACAAGAGGGAGCCCATGTCTGACAGTGTGTTGATGGCCAAGAACCAGAGTTTGGGTAGCCCAGAGTCCCTGGATAGAGCCAAACAAGATTGGCAATAAATAAATAAGTAAATAAATAAATAAAGGTCAGTGTAATGGTTCTTAATGATGTTCTGCTATACTCATAGATTGGTGCCTAGCATAATAGTCATCAGAGAGGCTTCATCTAGCAACTAAAAGGAGCAGATGCAGAGACCCACAGCCAAACATTAGTCAGAGCTTGGGGAACTCCTATCAAGAGAGGGAGGAAAGAATGTAGTAGCCAGAGGGGTCAAGAACACCACAATAACACAGTTCACAGAATCAACTAACCAGGCCTCAAAGGAGCTCACGAGACTGAAATGACAATCGGGGAATCTGTAAGGGTCTGAACTAGGTCCTTTGCATATATATACACACATATATATGTATATATATATTTATATATGCGTGTACATATGAATACATATATATGTATAATATATACAATACATATGAATACATATATGTATATGTATGTATATATATCCAAGATAGGGTTTCTCTGTGTAGCCCTGGCTGTTCTGGAACTTGCTCTGTAGACCAGGCTGACCTCAAACTTAAAGGCATGTGCCACCACTGCCTGGCTCTTCTGCAAATATTTTATGGTTGCATAGCCTGGTGCTCTTGTGAGACTCCTAACAGTGGGAGTGGGGGTGTCTCTGGCTCTTTTGCTTGCTCTTGGTTCCCTTTTTCTCTTACTGGGTTGCCTCATCCAGCCTTGATATGGAAGCATGTGCCTAGTCTTATTGTAACTTGTTATGCCATATTTGGCTGATATCCCTGGGGGCCTGCTTTTTTTTCTGAAGGGAATGGAGGAGTTACTCTGTGGGAGAAGGCAGGTGTGGGGGAGCTGGGAGAAGTGGAGGGAGAGGAAACTGCAGTCAGGATGTAATATATGAGAAAAGAATAAAGAAAGAAGAGCTTGATGCTGGGAATATGGAAGAATAGAGTGTCAACAAATTATCATAGAATGTGCTAATGAGATCTAACTCTATTGGAACTGGATCAGAAGCCCTTCCTGTTACATTTTGGCAAGAAATCTGGCTGTTTTCTTGTGCAAGTCTTGAAAATTTGAGTGAGCATGAATTAAAAAGACACAGCTTAGTTTGTTTAGTGAAGGAAATTCAAGACAGAACAGCATACAGGCTGTGGAATGGTCACTGTCCATTGCTCTTTTTCCTGGTTCATAGTAAAAGAAAGCAGCAACATATGAAAAACGTGTCATTTTGGGAAGAAATGAGTGTTAAGTGGGTTAAAAGTTGGGATAAGAAGAGTGTAGAGAAAACAACTATAATTGTTAATAACGTTATTAAAATGAATAGTAGTAATGGTGGCCATTGGAGGAAAGGATTCTTAAGGGCAACACTACTCTTGAAGCGTCTAGTTTATACAAATGCAAATAAATTTGAAAGGAGAATGAAAGAATGCTATTGAAGGGGTTCCCTACTAAAAACCAAACATCTAGGTAGTGTTTTCTTAGATTCACAGTCTCTAGGGGGGAAAAGAGGCACAGAGGTAGAGGGGCAAGGCTATATTTAAAATTGGCAGCAGAATTCAGTAGTGCCACCCATATAGTTCTGGTTTTGCAGTCATGCAAAATGCAAGAATTACAGTCATGGAGTCAAGGTTCCAGAAAGTCACTGGGGCCATGGCCTGTATGACATGGTAGGATACTCTACAAGAAGACCCTAAGAAGTCCTTCCATGAAGCCATGAAGGTGTAGCACATGCTGCAACGGAGACTCCAGGGTGTTGGAGAGGCCAGAATTGCACAATGTATCATAGGCAGCAGAACTAGTTACAAGGGATTTGATTTGTATTACATTGATTTGAACTACAAGGTGATTTGAACCCGTATGTTTCCACCAAAAACCGTAGATGTCTGACACTGAGTTGTGGGGCGTGGTGTTTGTCCAGCTGGTGTTCCATTTTGCTTTGTTCTGGTATTATTTTGCTCTTCTCTTACTCCTCTTTTTGTGACTAGGAATGTTAACTCTGTGCCATTGTACATTGGAAGTATGTAGCTTAGTTTTCATTCTATAAGGGCTGTTTTAATATGGGCTCTTATTGTTGTGAACAGATGCATGACCACAGCAACTCATATAAGGAAACATTTAATTGGGGGCTGATTTACAGTTCAGAGGTTTAGTCAATTGTCATTCTGGCAGCAACCATAGGGTCATGCAGGCAGACATGGTACTGGAGAGGTAGCTGAGAGCTTTATATCTGGATTGACAGACAACAGGAAGAGAGAGTGAGACAACTGGGCCTTGCTTGATCTTCTGAAACCTCAAATCCTACCCCCAGTGACACATTTCCTCTAACAAGGCCACACCTACCCCAACAAGGTCAAACCTCCTAATAGTGCCACTTCCTATGGACCTCTGGGGGCCATTTTTATTAAAACCACCAAAAGGAGCCTATAACTAATGGATTTTTGTGAGTCTCAGAGGCACTTTGACTATTGAAACTAGTGTGATTACTGAAACTGTTAACGTCATGGGGACCTTTGAAATGGCAATAAATGCATTTTGTATACAAGATGGCTATGCATTTGAGTGCCAAGGGGGAACATTTCAACTTAAAATGATTGTGTTTTGGATATAAAGTTGACAAAGCATGGACTTGTAATGGTTAATCTTTGTTGACAGTCTGACTTGGTTTGGAATCTCTTAGGAGACATGGCTCTATGTGAGTGTGTGTGTGGATGTTTCCAGAAAGGTTAAAGGGGGGAAGAAATACCCTGATTGTAGACAGCACTGTGTCATGGTCTGATGTCCTGGATTAAATGAAAATGTGAAAATAGAAGTCTAGGTAAGCAGCAATATTCATCTCTCTCTGGTTCTTGACTATGGATGCCATGAGATCAGCCCTCTTCATAAAACAATGGATAATATCTCTTCTTAATCTGTGAACCATAACTTTCCCCCCTTAAGTTGCTTCTGCAGGCATTTTGTCACAGCAATGAGACAAATCACGAGTATAGAGAGGATGTTCAAGTGCTATGCTATTACATTATTTTATGTATATGGGTGTTTTGCTTGCATGTATGTCTGTACACACTGTTTATGCCTGGTGCCTGTGGAGGCCAGAAGAGGGCTTTGGATACCCTGGAACTAGAGTTACAGTCAGTTGTGAGCCACCATGTGGGTGCTGGGGTTTGAACCTGGGCTACTCTGGAAGAGTAGCCATTGCACTCCTTTTTTTTTTTTAAAAAAAATTTATTTTAAAACAATATATTTTGATCATATTTCTCTCTCCCCCAACCCATCTCAGGTCCTTCCCAACTCCCTATTCATGCAACTTTATGTCACCTCTCCTCTTTCTTTCAAAAAACAAAACAAAGCTGCAAAAACAGAAACAGGAAAATAAAATTAAACTAACAATAAGACAAAACAGTTCCAAAATGTAAAAGTAAAATGGAAGAAAAGCACCCTAACCTGCTGTGGGAACTGCTTCAGCCAATAGCCTTTAAGGTACCAGACACTTGAGTGTGGTCTCTTATACTATAAATGCAGCCAAAAAGCTCCCTCTTTCTCTCTCTCTCTCTCTCTCTCTCTCTCTCTCTCTCTCTCTCTCTCTCTCTCTGTCCTGCTGCTGCTAGATTCAGTTCCTGCTCCCCATTTATTCAGAGGAATGTGATCTGTGAGTCTGTGAGTCTATTCCTAAATAAAGAACCCTTTATTATACTGAATTCTGAGCTAGTGTAGGATTGCTTTATAGCATCCATCTTCATCTAGTGTGATGTGGGAAATCCTTCTGTATATGTATTGCTTTTATTGGTTAATGAATAGAGATGCTTTGACCTATAGCAGGACAGAATATAGCCAGACTGAAAGAGATATATAGAGAGAGTAGGTGGAGTCAGAGAGACACCATGTAGCCATTGGAAGAGAAAGATGCCCTCATGCCAGCACCAGTAACCCACAAGCCTTGTGGTAAAATATAAAATAATAGAAATGGTTTAATTTAAGATATAAGAGCTAGTTAGAAAGATGCCTAAGCTACTGGCCAAGCAACTGTAATTAATACAGTTTCTGTGTGATTATTTTGGGTCCGTGGAGCTGGGAAATGAACAAGCAGTCTCTGACAACAGATTGGTGTGCCAATGTGAGCCAGCTACATTCACATAAAACCTGAGAGAGCTTGGAAAGGAATTCTAGACACAAAAGAACAGAGTTAAGCATGGCTTTTTGGTAGCAACATCTTCTTGGGTGGGTTTTGTTTGCTAGAAGCAAACAGAGATGCGATTCTTTTAAGAGAAGGCTTCCTGACTCAGTGGTAGCAGCAAAAATTGCATGGCTCCTTTAAGAAGATTTCCCGGTTCATGCTAGTTGCATAAACAGCTTTGACTTTTTCAGGAGGCCGAGCACTTAAATGGGGTTTGTGAGCAGCATATTACAACTGCTTAATGGCACGATATAGACCTGCTGCATACTTCGAACTGGGGCAATGTGCATGGCTTGCAGAGGCAGTGAACATGCCTTTGCCATGCTGGACTGGGTGGAGCCAAAAGGCAAAGCAGCCTTAGTCCTAGCCATGCCGCTTAGCATTTTAAGAAGCAGTCCTGACAGAAGAGGATTACAGACATGTAATAAAGACAGATTCAGATTAAAAAGGCCTCTGAATGAGTCACAGTGTTAGATAAATGTATGTAGGCTTAGGAGAGAAAGTACAAAGAGTATAGATAGTTACAATATAAAAGAGTAGAGACAGTCATAGTTTAAAGGAGTAAAGATAATAAGATAAATATTAAACTTGTAAAAATGTAATAGAGTAAGAAAAAATAAGTCATGTAAAGATGGAATATACAGAATCTGGATTATGTATATTATTGTGCTTTCTAGAATTTTTCAACTGTGAATGAACTAAGTACAGACAGATATTTCATTGTATGGACTGCTAAGCTTTAAAAGACTAACAGAATATGGCATTTAAATGTTTTAAAAACATAGGATTTTTCATGACAGTGAGACACATCTGCTCCTGGCAGCACCAATCCATTTCAAGAGGATGATGGGCACTGAAGAGGCTCCTTATGGAGCTAGCCTTTTGGGCAAGAAACTGCTCTTGCCTGGATTGCTTGACTATATGCTGTATAAACTGGACATGCAGGACCCACAGAGAAATGACTGCTGAAGTTGTCTAAAGAAGGTGAGACCATCCTTCAGGGTTCCTGTTTCATGAAAGAGTCTGCCAGACATTCTGCAGGACACAGCCATTACAAGGCTCAACAGATCTTCAAATTTCCTGCTTCATGGAAAAGTCTGCTGGATACTTATGAGCCTGTAGGTTGAAGATGGATGCCTAGAAGAATGTTACAGAAGAACCTTGGGTGATGTTCAGGCAGCGAGATGTCTCTGTCAATTCTAGAGTTTTAGAAATTGCTTACAATACACTTCCTGTTAATCTAGGTAATATTATATTCTTTTGGGGTCTTTGGACAAGAAACTGCTCTTGCCTGGACTGCTTAATGTTATGCTGTATGAAGTGGACATGCAGGACCCACAGAAAAATGACTGCTGAACTTGCCTAAAAGTGAGATAGTCCTTCAGGGTTGCTGCTTCATGAAAGAGTCTGCCAGACATTCTGCAGGACACAGAAGAAAGTGACTGACAAACTGCAAATATAGGCAGAACTATCTTTGAAATTTCCTGTTTCATCGAAAAGTCTGCCAGATACTATGGGCCTGTAGGCTGAAGATTGGATGCCCCAAATTTACAGAAGAGGAAACTGATTTTCCTCTTGCCAGTGGGTATCAGTCAAATAGCTTCTTGATTGGGGTGAGAACTCCTGTCCTCTTCCTTTTATGATACCCGTGCTCAAAACTGCTGAGCTATCCCTCTCTGAGGTAACAACCTTGCGCAGCTAAAGATTTTGATGTCCCACCCTGCTGTATACTGTAACACATCACTAGAATGCCTATGCTACAAAGTACAATGGAAATGCTACACAAATTGTTGTTATGTTGTATCATTCAGGGATTAAGGAGAAGGAAAAAGTCTCTTCAGTATTAATGTAATTGAAATATTTTTGACCCACAGTTTTTGAGCCTGTAGATGTGGAACTGATGAGTACGGACTGTAATTATCTAGCACAATTGTATAGTTAAAAGAAAAGAGTCTATAGAAACATGGTTAGAGTTTTACAGTATCTCACTTTCACTGTGACCTCAGTTACAGAAGAGTTAACAATGAACTCTATCAGCCTGTCATCATCCCCTTTTCTGGGTGTGGGATGATGGAGGTGACATCTTGCTAGAGAGAATTCATGTCCAGAAAACGTTTGAGAGGTAAGTGGCTCATAGCCCCAAAGCCCTATTTACCAGACCAGTGAAGACAGGCTTCATTCTCATTTGGTTAATCAGCAATTTTTCTCTGCAGCAGAGGTAATTATAGCAAACAGTATTTAGGCAAGAAATAAAAATGGCTTGAGGTGAGGCTGTTAAGGCTCTGGCAATATCATTTAAGATTTAATAATGACTTTTGGCGCTTTATTATAGGGAAGTGCCATGCTGACCAGCTGACAGCATGGATGCTTGTCCTCATTAGCTTTATGGATGTCAGGGCTGTGACTTTTAATTTTTGCCCTTCACCTCCCTGTGAAAGTCTGCACACTCACGGTTACATGGAGCATAGAAAAGCATTAACTTTCCAGAGGATTTAAGTGATTGGAATATTGGACTCATAGTTTTTCTTTTGAAGCTAGATGCAGAAAAATAACAGGAGAGCTTTGAAGAGTTGTAAGTGTGGCAGGGATGACATTTGAGTATTATCTTAGGAAAGAGTGATTAGAACTCATAAAAAATAAGTCATGCACTAAAGGATAGTGCATGGATCCTAAAGACATAACCATGAAACTAATTTTGTTTTTGCACACTAGAAGTATATTCATATTTTTGAAAAGTTGGTTTAAACTATGTAAGAATAGTATTTTCCTTTAGAGTAAGGAATTTCACTTTTAAGTACTAAGGTATTTCTGAAATGTTGCCTAAGTTCTGGTGTGTAAATGCTAGGTGATTTAACCAAGTTTTATTCTTTTTTTGGGGCAGGGGGGACGGTACTTTTCTTTACTTTTAGGAGAGAATACTGTTATGCCATCTGTAAGATGCCAGTCAATAGTCTGGAAATGTGTTTGGCAATTTTTGTTCCCTAAACGGAAAACATAACTTACTGGGGAAATCACATCCATGATAATAGGAGAACCACAACAAAATGATTGAACACACCAATCAAGGATGTGCTGGGAACAGGACAGAAAAGAGAATGCATGTGGCCACATTCTGCAGAACAGAACACTCCAAAAGATGAACGATGCAATAGCAAGCAGTATTCAGCAGCGCATGGTCTGATGACCCGAGGGCTGAAAAATAGTGCAACATTGTTCAATGATGAACACTTCTCTTTAAGAGCCATGCTTTGTTGATTGCAGATTAAACGGTACTGCCAAGATTAAGTGGCATCACATTCTACAAACTTGAGTTCATGGCCTGGGCAAAAATCACAGCCATTTCCTTTGAACCGTGGTCTAACCCCACTGAACCAGTCATTCTCTGATGCCAACAGTGTTCTGGAGGGAAGTTAAGCATTGTGAACAGGAGGCAGTGCTGCAGATCCAAAGCTTGGCTTCTAGGTTCCAATGTGTAGTGTGACTAGTTAGATATGTCTAACCGCACTTAGAGAAACTCATTGGGTTTCAGTGTCCTCACTCGTGGGGTGATGAGTGTTCTACCAGCAGCTGAAGTTCTGTGAGCAGTATGCTATCTGCTGCATTAATGTGGGTGTGCCAAGGTATATCTAAGATCAGATAGCACAAAACTTTGCCTCCACTTCTGGTTTAATGCTCAGTGTGCTCCTTCGTTTTAGAACCTGTAATGTTAAGCCTGGAAGTGGTGGTGCACACCTTTAATCTCAGGACTTGGGAGTTTGAGGCTAGTCCGGCCTACAGAGCAAGTTCCAGGATAGCTAGGGCTGCACAGAGAAACCCTGTCTTGAAAAACCAAACCAAACCAAACCAAACCCCAAAACAAACAAACTAACAAACAAACAAGCTCTAATGTTGCTAGTATTGGTAAAACGTAGCAGGTATATTCTAACTGATAAGTCTGGATGCTAACAAATGGCAAAGTCATTTCAGGGATAAAATGAACGCCATTGCAGTGTTAGAAGTCAAAGAGACTTAACAGAAGGGTAGACTTTGGAGGCTAAACAGATGAAACCAACTTGCTGCTATTTCCATGTCATCAAGATCCAGCCATCTCCAACATTCAGCAGGTTTCACTTTTGAGGTTGGAATGTGAAGTGATGTACTGAAAATCTGAAGTCTCTCTGACAGCCTTGAATGTCACGTTGTTTCAATGTGACCAGTAGGTGGCACTAGCAGCACATCTTAAGCTGCTTTTAACTTTGGCAATGAGTTTCTTGTTGAGGAATTTGCTCAGGGGCCACAAATGGAAAACATTTTTGACACATAGTTGAAGCTGTTGCTTTAAAAAATGGTTATATTTCTACATTTTAATCTCAAAAATATAAATTATAAATATTTATAATAGATAAATATCAGCATTTATAATTGATTAATAGCAACATATTAATGGGGTAGTAGATTAGGTTTCTATATATGTATATACTGTACGATGTTTAAGTCAGGGAAGAATGCTTCCTCATGTACTTACCATTACTGTGTGTCAAAATTATTTCTTTTAGCTTTTTGAAATGTATAGAACTTTACTATTATCTATAGTAATGCCCTACTGAGCATGACACAACAGATTTTCTCAATCCTAACTTTAATTTAGTGCCCTCTGAGGAACCTCTCCTCCTTCCATACTTTCCCCTGATGTTGGCATCTCTCATTCTGTTCAATGACTGAGTTGAAATGTTGTTTTGATAGTAGGTCTACTTGATTTAGCTGGTAACTTGATAGTCACAGAAAACCATACTGATTTATGTACAATTTTTACTTATAGGTGTTGCTCTTTGTAGAAGCCTCTCCCCACTACAAACAGGATGGTCGTAGCCTAATTTTTAAATTGCTTTTCTTTCCATTGTTGACACATAGTAGGTACATTAGAGTTCTCCAGAGAAATAGAACCAAAGTAGAACATTCTATTTTAACCTGTCTGTCTGACTATCTACCTATCTGTCTATGTGTCTGTTTGTCTACCTATTTGCCTGTCTATCTGTCTACCTATCTATCTATCTATCTATCTATCTATCTATCTATCTATCTATCTATCTATCTATCTATCTATCTTCATCATCATCATCATCTCTATCTTCAATCTAACTCTTCTGTCATCTATTTCTCTGTTTATATCTATGTACCTTTCATCTTTCATCTATTTACCTATCATTCATCATCAATCTGTCACCTATATATTTGTGTAACTATCATCCATTTATCTTCTATAATATTCTATGCATATTAATTCTTTCATGCAGGCTTCAAATCCAGGCAAACCAGTGGTGGATTTGAGGGACTAAGGACAAGACAGATCATAATGTAAATTCTAATCTGCATAGTACAAAGACTTGAGAACCAGGATCCAAGAAGGCAGGAGAAAAGTGCTGTCCAAGCAAAGACAATCAAGGAGAAAATCCAACTTTTGTCCACTTTTCTATTCAAACCCGCAATGGATTGGATAATGGCTACTTACACTGTCTGAGGCCATCTGCTTTACTCTGACCACCGATTCAAATTTTAATCTATTCCAGGAACACTGCACAGATAAAACCAGAAATAGTATTTTATCAGATATTTAGTCATTTCCATTAACCAATTAAGTTGACATATAAAATATCTGGAACACAATAAATATGTACTGGTATACTTTATTATTGGAAGGCCATCCTCTACTCTGTAAATTTTATGTAATATCTGTTCATAAGTAAAATAAACATTTCTGTAATATCATTTAGTATGTAAGAAGAACTTCATCTCTCTCCTACTGAACTACATCTCCAGATTTTTTTTTTACTTTTTAAAAGGGTTTATTAATTATTTACTAATTTAATAATAATAATAATCTAATAATTATAATTGATTATACATGATAGTGGGTTTCATTATGACATTTTCCTATGTATTTTGATCGCACACATATTTTACCCTCTAATGCATCCCTCCCACTCCTGTTAATCTTCTTCCTTTTTCTAACTAGACCTCTCCTCCCGGCTGTCACCGTGTATGACAATGAGTGTCGCAGTGAATGTCTTTCCTTCATCCAGAAAGTGTTACCTGCTTATAAATTCTCAGGTAGGGCTTTATGATTCCTCCCTCCTACTATAAAAGGTTTCTGACTGCTTAGTCTAGGAAAGATCTCATGCAGGTAGTCATAGTTGCTGTGAATTCAAGAGTGCAGCAACCTTCTCATGTCAAGTGGGACACAGCTCCTTTCTCCTTCCTCTGGCTCTTACATTCTTCCCTCTCCCTTTGTGATATTCCTGAGCCTTGGAGGGGGTGATATATATCTTATTTATGACTGGAAATTCCAAAGTCATTTATTTTGAGCAGTTATGAATCTGTGCAGTCATCACTGTCATTTAAGAAATTTTCTTGTGGTAATATTTTCACGTTTTCAGTGTGTGTATGAGAGTATGTCCATATATGAGAGTGTGTCATGTATATGGACACATATGCACTTATACATTTATCTATATATCATACATGCATAAAGACATATGCCTTTTTTCATTTGTGTGAGAGTAAAGATATTTTCTTATATAATAAGAGCACCTTCATCAAATTTACAAAATTCGGTACTGACCAATTCCATTACCTAATTGAAAGACCATTTTCAAAATTCATTGACTCTTCCATAAATGTTCTTTATTGCTTTTTTTCCCAATTCTCAGACCCAATCACAAGGCTGACATGTTTCATTTAGGTATCACATCTCTTTCATCTTTTTCCTTCTTTTTCTTTTATTGAAAATAAATTCTTTTCTCATACAATCTATCCTGATTATAGTTTACTCTCCTTTTATCCTCCCAGTTTTCCCCACCTTCCCATCTCCTCCTGATTCAATTCCTTTCTGTCTCTCATTAGAAAAGAACAGGCTTAGAAATAATAATCAAACATAACAAAAATAACAAGATGAAGCAAAAACTTTCATTTTAAAGTTAGTCATGACAACTCAACAGGGGGAAGAGTCCCAAGAGCAGGCACAAGAATCAGATACCTACTTATTCTCACAGTCAGGAATCCCATAAAAAAACTAAGCTAGTAGCTATGATTATATACATAGAAGACCTGGTACAGACCCGTGTAGGCCCTGTGCTTGCTGCTAAATTCTCTCTGCGTTCATATGTGCCTTGCTTAGTTGACTCAGAGGCCTGTTTGGGTGTCCTCTATCCCCTCTGGCTTTTACAATCTTTCTGCCTCCTCTTCCATGGGATCCTCTTGAGTTCTGAGTGGGAAGGATTCAGTGGAGACTTCCAATTTAGAGTCTCTCCACATAATGTCTGGCTGCGGATCTCCGCATCTGTTCCCGTCTGCTGCTGGAGGAAGCCTCTCTGATGATGACTGAATAGGGCGCTGATCTTTGAGTAGAGCAGAAGATCATTAGAAATAATTTTGTTGATTTTTCTGTGTTTTGTTTTACCCTAGATATCTGGGATACCTAATCTTTGGTTCTTGATTATCCAAGCAATGTTGGTCCTGGGTTCCTTCTCGTGGTGTGGGTCTTAGGTCTTAGATCAGACATTGATTGGCTCCCACAAACAAGTTCTGTTTCCCCTCTGACCTAACATATATTGCTGGCAGGACAAATTGTAGGTCTAAGGTTTTGTGGCTGTGTTGGCGTCCACATGTCCCTTTCCACAGCCTGCAGAGTATCTTCTTTCTCCAAAGTGACTAAAACATAGGGATAAGAGCTCCATGTAGGGGACCAGCTTGATTTCTTCATGTTCAGTGAGTTGTGTGGCTGTTGTCTTTGACAATGGGGCCTCGTTGTCAGTTTGTGGAGAGCAGCCTTTTGTCTTAGCAACAGACTGGGTTGTTTAGGGATATCTATGGGACCCTGTTGACCAGCAACTCAACTGAGTGCATCCTAGTCCCACCACTGGAAGCCTCACCTGGCTACAAGAGATGGCCAGTTGAGACACCTTATCTCCATATTACTAGGAGTCCTCATTAGGATCACCTCCATAGATTCCTGAAAGTTTGCAATGCACTTGATTTCCACATCACCCCAAATGTCCTCCCCCCCAAGTCCAGCCATCTCTCCCTTCAACCTGCCCCCTCCCGTCCCCACCTGCCTCCAGTCAGCACATAAAATCTATTCTGTTTTCCCCTCCCAGGGAGATCCCTTCATTTCCACTAAACCCCTCCTCTTAATCTGATCTATTCAGTTGTATGGACTGTAGCTTAGTTATCATTTACTTAACAGCTAATATCCCCCTAGAGTGAATACATACCATATATATATCTTTATGTGCATGGGTTACTTCACTCGGGATAAGCTTTTCCAATTTCATCCATTTGCTGGCAAGTTTCATGATGACACTTTTTAAAACAGCTGAGTAATACTCCATTGTGTAAATGTAATATATATTGTTTATTCATTCTTCTATTAAGGAACATCTAGGTTGCTTTTGGTTTCAGTTTATTTATGAATAAATCCATGGATGAACATGTTTGAGCAAAGTGTTCTTTGGTGGGATAGAGAATCCTTTGGGAATATGACCAAAAGTGGTATAGCTGAGTATGAGGTAGATTGATTCCCAATTTTCTGAGGAACTTACATATTCATTTTCATAATGGCTGTACAAGTTTAGTATTTCCCTTGCTCCATATCTTCACCAACTTGAGTTATCACTTGTGATATTTATCTTAGCCATTCTGACAGGTATAAGGTAGAATCTAAAAGTAGTTTTGTTTGGCATTTCCTTGATGGGTAAAGATGTTGAACATGTAAGTGTTTCAAAGCCATTTGGGATCCCTCAATTTAGAATTCCCTGTTTAGATCTGTTCTTCATTTTTTAATTGGATTTTTTTTGGAGATCTAGTTTCTTGAGTTATTTATATGTTTTGGATATTAGTCCTCTATTGTAAGTAGAGTTGGTAAAAATCTTTTTCCACTCTGAAGGCTGCTACTTTGACAGATTGACAGTGTCCTTTGCCTTACAGAAGCTTTTCAGTTTCATGGAGTCTCACTTATAAATTGTTGATATACTGCCTATGCTATCAGTGTTCAAGACGTCTCCTATGCCAACTCCTTCAAGGGTATTCCCACTTTCTCTTCTATCAGTTCAGTGTATCTGGTTTATGTTGGTGTCTTTGATCCAGTTGGACTTGAGTTTTGTGCAGGGTGGTAGCTATGGACCTGTTTACATTCTTCTACCAGCAGCCGTCTAGCTTGGTCAGCACTATTTGTTGAAGGTGCCACCTTTTTGCCAGTGTGTATTTCTGGCTTCCTTATCAAAAATCAGGTATTCATATGCATGTGAATTATGTCTAGGTCTTCAGTTTGATTCCATTGATCCACCTGTCTGTTTTTATGTCAATATCATATGGATTTTATTACTATAGCTTTGTAGTACAACTTGAAATTGGCAACTCTGGAACCTCCTGCAGTTCTTTTATTGTTCAGGATTGTTTTAGCTATCCTGTTTTTTTTTTTTTTTGTGTGTGTTTCCATATGAAGTTGGGATTTGCCTTTTCAAGGTCTGTAAAGAATTGTGTTGAAATTTTGATGGGGATTGTGTTGAATCTATAAATTGCTTTTGGCAGGATGACCATTTTTACTACTGATCCCTGGGCATGGGAAATCTTTCCATTTTCTGGTATCTTTTTCAACTTATTTTTCAAAGATTTGAAGTTTTTATCATACAAGACTTTCACTTGCTTGGTTAGAGTTACACCAAGATATTTTGTATTCTTTTTGGCTACGGTAAAAGGTGTTTTTTCCCCTGACTTCTTTCTCAGTCCTTCTGTCATTTGTGTATAGGAGCGCTGCTAGTTTTTGTGAGTTAATCTTAAATCCAGCTACTTTGCTGAAGGTGTTTATCAGCTGTTGTAGGTCTCTATTTTAGAATTTTTATGATTGCTTATGTATACTATTATATCATCTGCAAATAAAGATACTGTCACCGCTTCCTTCCCAATCTGTATCCCTTTGATTTCTTTCAGCTGTCTTACTGCTCTAAAGGTTCAAGTATTGTATTGAATAAATATGGAAAGAGTGTACAGCCTTGTCTTGTTCCTGATTTTAGTGTAATTTCTTTGAGTTTCTCTCCAATTAATTTGATTTTGATAATAGGCTTCCTGTAAATTGCCTTTATCACATGTGGATATGTCTCTTGTATCCCTAATTTCTCTAAGACTTTTATCATGAAGGGGTGATGGATTTTGTCAAAGGTTTTTTTCTACAAAACTAAATAATTATTTGATTTTCTCTCCCAGTTTGTTTATAAGGTGAATTATATGCATTGATTTTCTCCTTCCTTCCTTCCTTCCTTCCTTCCTTCCTTCCTTCCTTCCTCCCTCCCTCCCTCCCTCCCTCCCTCCCTTCCTTCCTCCCTTCCTTCCTTCCTTTCTTCCTTTTCGAGACAAGGTTTCTCTGTGTAACAGCCCTAGCTGTCCTGGAACTAGCTCTGTAGACCACACTGGCCTCAAACTCACAGAGGTCTGCTTGCCTCTGCCTCCCAAGTGCTGGGATTAAAGGCATGCTCCACCACTGCCTGGTTATTGATTTTTATATATTGAAACATCCCTGCATCTCTGAGATAAAGCCTACTTGATCATGGTGGATGATTCTTTTCTTATGTTCTTGGATTTGATTTGCAAGTACTTTATTGAGTAGTTTTGTATCACTGTTTATAAGGGAAATTAGTCTGTAAATATCTTTCTTTGTTGAGTCTTTGTGTGGTTTGGATATCACGGTAACTGCTGCCCCATAAAATGAATTAGATAATGTTCCTTCTGTTTCTATTTTATGGAATAATTTAAGGAATATTGACATTAACTCTTTTTTGAAAATCTGATAGAATTCTTTGCTAAAACATTCTGCCCCTGTGCTTTTTTGCTTATTATTATTATTATTATTATTATTATTATTTTGGCTAGAGACTTTTTTGTATCAAGATGGGATTTTTCTGTGTAACAGCACTACCTATCCTGGAACTAGCTCTTGTAGACCAGGCTGGCCCTGAACTCACAGAGATCCACCTGTCTCTGCCTTCCGAGGGCTGGGATTAAAGGCATGTGCCACCACTGCCCAGCTTTTAATGACTGCTTCTATTTCACTCGGGATGAGAGTTCTATTTAAACTGTTTATTTGATGTTGATTTAACTTTGGTAAGTGGTACGTATCAAGAAAATTATTCATTTCTTTTAGATTTTCCAATTTGGTAGAGTACAAGCTTTTAAAGTATGTCATTATGATTCTCTGGATTTTCTTTTTTTTTTCTTTGTTTCTTTAAAATTCATGATCTCATTTTTATTAGTTGTTCTTTCATGCATATATACATATAAATATAACCTCCTCCATTATATTTATGTTATTATATATAATGTTACTTGTATATGTGTTTTCTTTTTTTTCCCATACATTGTTTTGTTTTATTTTTTCCATTCAAGAACATAATTAAAGAAATAATTTTTTTTCCTTTCTTCCCCTTCTCCCGGTCCCCTCCCACTACTCCCCCACCCCTCCTCCCTCCCCCTTTTTCCTTGAAAGAGGGCATGGTGGCCTGCCCTGTTGGAAGTCCAAGGCCCACCCCCATCCCTCCTGGCCTAGGATGGAGTGCATTCAAAAAGACTCGGTTCTCAAAAAGATAATACATGCAGAAGAGATAGGTCCTGGTGTCATTGTTGATGGGTTCTCCATCTGCCAACTTTCGCCGCCACATTCAGAGAGTCTGGTTTGATCATATGCTCATTCAGTCCCAGTCCAGGTGGATTGGTGCGCTCCCATTAGTTCAGGCACACTGTCTCAGTAG
>PVIU01027165.1:0-20950 GCA_004026605.1 Ondatra zibethicus | reverse complement strand
CGCCCTGGACATTAGTGATACAAAGGAGAACCCTTCCTTTGCAGATGCCATAAGAAGACGGGGTGCCGTAGGAATATGTCCACATTTCCTATAATCTCAAAGGTTCTCTCACTTAGTGATAGTTTTATGGAGATTGGCTGCCGTCCTGTCTTCTGTGTACTCTGCTCTTCAGTATATTGGAAAATGTTTGCAACAGGAATAAAGTCAACCTTAAACCCTAAGAAAATCATTTCTACTTTCAAGGTGCTTGTTCACATCAGAGCTGAAGAAAAGAAAGCAGGGGTTGCTGATTTTAATAGACTAGGAGAGTAGTCTATGCACGATAGGACAAGGTACTCCGAGGTCAAGAAGGGAGCCGAGGAAGTTTATGTTGAGAACCTTGTTGCTATGAACATTCCAGACTCTGGGCCACAGCAGAGTTAAAACCACAATAAAAGTATGTCAGAATCTTTGGGTTTATTGGACTAAATTAATTATAATACACAATATACTTCCATGGAAGCAGGGTGAGGTAATAGCAAGAAATGAGGCTGGATGGGTGGGTGGGAGTATGTTCCAGTCTGATTCTATGGCTGTGACAAACACCATGACCTAAAAGCAACCCCGGGGAGGTCTGAATCTATTTTAGCATATAGGTCACAATCCATCATTGAGGGAAGTCAGGGAAAGAACTCAAGCAGGAACCTGAAGCCAGGCCTGTTTGATATTCCACACAGCATTGTCTCCAACCTAGGGACTCTCACAGTCAAGGACAAATAGCAGAAACTGTGGAGGATGCTGTTTATTGGTCCACACAGATTTAGCCTGCCTCTGTATACAGCCCAGGCTCATCCTACCAGGGAACTGCGCTGCTCACAGTAAGCAGGGCCCTCTTATATCACTTAACCACCGTGGCAACCCCCTCTCCATGCACATGCTCACAGGCCAACCTGAACAAATTCTTCAAGGCTCTCTTCTCAGATAATTCTAGGTTGTGTCGAGTTGACAGTTAAAGTGGACTGGGACAGAGTCGTTTTGGTAACGCAGGCCTGGCTCAGTCCTTGGGGGTAAATGGGAAGTTCTACTTACTGGAGGCTTTCCCCTCTTTCCTCAAGTGGTATAACCATGTACAGCCTGGACAAACATCACAGGAAGGGAGAGGAGCTTCCATAAAATTATCAGTTCTTTCTTCCTTGAGAAAGTCGGAGACACCGGGCTGTGGATCCTCTTAGCAAACTCCTGGAGAAGTTGGCAGCCTTTGTTCTTCTGTGGAAAATGGCTGGATGGAGCTCGAAGGAGGTTCAAAACCAGCCTCAAGCAAGGCTGCTTGCTGTCTCTGAGTTAAGCCGCTAGGTATGTTTGACATCCCAGGAAGAGGTGAGTGAGTAGCTATGCTCAACTCCTTTCCGTGCTTAGCAGCTTTTCAGCATTGAACTGCTCTGGAGTTTGCTGTTTGCAATGACAAGGCCCAGGTCAGACTCCTGAATCGGTCAAGGACACTGGTTCTGTGTCTGCTGAGCTTGCACTAGAGTTTGATCCATCTTTGGAAGCCAGATGTCCTTGTACCTCCTCCAGCTCCTGGCATCCTGACCCCAGTTCATCGCTGCGGGGGCTGTATTATGAAACACCCCCCAAGATGCCCTTTGCTTCTCTTTCAAATAATCCCACGGGCAATAAAGTTTTGTTTTGTTTTGTTTTGTTTTGCAGAAAACAGTATGAAAATGACTCAGTATAACTGAGAAAAAAAATCTATAATTTCCCAAATTGATACTGTGCTTGAAGTTTTCATCCCTGCTTTTAGGCACACAGATATGTGGCTGTCTATTATGATCAGGGACCATGAAGCACATGCTTTTCAGAAATCCTTCAGTAGCATGCAATTAGCTTATTTCAGTGTCAATAAGCTCACTGCTACAATAAATATATACTATTCCAATGTGAAAGTACATTTCAGTATATCAGACCATTCCCATTTTGAACACTTGACATATTATCAATGCTTTATATTTTATTTACCCTTTTTGGTACTATTAATATATGTATTTATTTTCCCCCATATGGAAAAAATTCCTCCTCCCATCTTCTCCTTTTCCTCCTTTCCTTCTTCTCCTCTTCTTTTTCCTCTCTCTCATTCACTTCTTCCTCCTCCCTCTTCATCCCTCCCCCTCCTCCCTCCCTCCTCGTCTTCTTTGAATTTCTATTTTTTAAAACAGAGTCTTGTATAGCCCAGGTTGGCCTCAAACTTGCTATATTGGTGTGTATCTTCTGATCTTCCTGCCTCCATCTCCCGAGTGCTGGGCTTACAGGCATGCACCACCATAGCGGCTTATGTGAGATAAGGAAACTGAACACAGGCTTCCTGTGTGCTAGGCAAGACTTTGCCAACTGAGCTACATCCCCAGTCCATGCCTAGGAAGAATTTCTAGAAGTAGAATTTCTGGACTAAATGTTTTCAAGGTGTGTGTGTGTGTGTGTGTGTGTGTGTGTGTGTGTGTGTAGGTGTGTGTTTGTATGTATATACATATATGCATGTATACTAAGCTGCCTTGTAAAAACATTGTATGAATGTATATTATCAGCAACAGTATAGAAATACTCCCTTCTATTGTCATTATAGCTGCCATCATCATCGTCATCTTAGCTAATATATGATAAACAGTATTGCCTAGTTATGGTCTAAATACTATATTCATAGCAACTTATTGAATTGTCACCATAACTGAGTGGCAGATACCATGAATATTCAAAATGCTTAATAGAGGAACTGCAATGGATAGTCATAACTAAAATTAAATTTGGGTAAATACAAAAGTGAAAAAAATACCTCCATCTTCAGACCCTGCTTTAAATAGTAATCACTATTAAAAGTTTTGTATGAATTCATCTAAATGTTTTTATGCATAAAATGTGAACATGCAAATATTCCTTCTTTAAACAAGGATATCATATTACACTCAATACCACTCTTACAACCTGTTTTTTTCTTTACGGTATTTATATGGCCATCTTTCTACAGCACTCCACAAAAACTTGCCTCAGGATCTTTGGTTTGTTTGTGAGGCAGGGGTTCACTTATGTAGCACAAGCTAGCTTTGTATTTGTGACTATCCCTTGACTATTTCAAGGATTCGAAATTTGGATTACATTGTTAATTGAATTGTATAGCAAGATTAGAAATGTACAGTATGTTTTAACAAAATTAACTTCAAATTTGTATCAGTATACAAAATTTGTAAACAATATACAAAAGTCCAATCCAATATAAAACATTCAAAACTAGTAGTTGCTTTTTTAAATGTAGATTCAATAATCTACCTTTTGATCTTATCATATCCATATCCTCCCTTTTTCTTTTCAGAGTATATTTGATAATCTACTCTTTTATCCTATCATAACTATAATATCCATAATCCATTGAACAACCAAAACCTCCCATTCCCACTTTGGGAACTTGGGTGTCAAATTCTTAAATTTGCTTACTGCTATCTGGGGACGATGGTATCTTTAGGAGGTCCTGAAAGAAAAACTTGGGTTAATTGTCAAGTCCTGGGAGAGGTAACTCTGTCACTCAGTCTACGCATCATGGGAAAGTACAGGGCTTGTCTCAGGTCCTGATTAGAGTACTCTGTGAGGCCGGATCATCTCAGCTAGCCACCTCGAAATTATTCTGACCAGTTTGTAGTCTAAAGCTGATCTTTAGGTGGTGCTATCAGCTGAATGGCATCATATGAACCAGGAGGAATTATTGTATGGGGCCCCATCTTCTTCCTGGAGACCTCAGCGATTCCTGTAGGAAAATTATTGTTCACTGTGGAAAACTTAAACATCATTTATACCAAAATGGAAAGTTTGAATTTCAATAGACATATATTCAAAGAAAGGTACCATAGAGATGAAAATAGGTATGGGGAGAAGTAAAATTTTTGAAAGCAGTGTTTTGATAACCTTAGTCCTTAGATTTTATCTTCCTCCTGAACCATGCCAGGTGGCTCCTGATATGAGACAGAAACTCTGAATTTTTCTTTTAACAACATGCTTGGATTTAGAGAAGGAGAGCCACTGTCCAACTCCAGAGCCAGCTTTGATTTTCAAGTGAGTCATGGTATATACAGCACCATTATACTGAGAAGTAGGGAGAAATATATGCTTAGGTAGTGAGATTTTACTCTGCAGAGGATATTGGTATTGATATTGGTCAGGTTCTTTCTGGATAGCTATCTTTTCTACTTTAGGCATCTAGATGTCCAAAAGGCTTCTCAACTTTTCAAAGATGGGTGTATCCTGCAAAGACAAGGACAGAACCCTTGGCCTCAGTCTATACGGCGATCCTGCCTCCAGGAATCTCAGAATGAAGCTGCATCTGAGAGCTGTCTCCTCCCGTTTTATAAGCCTCTCTAGGGCTGGGATTAAAAGCATTACCGCCGGTTTCTATGGCAACTACTGTGGCTATTGGGATTAAAGGCGTGTGTTACCATTGCCTGGCTGTAAGACTGACCAGTGTGGCTGTTTCATTTTCCCGATCCCCAAGCAAGCTTTATTTATTAAAATACAAATGAAATGCCACTACACCTTCCTCCCTTCTTCCTTCCTTCCCTCTCCCCTCCTTTCTTTCTGATTATTATTGTTTATTTGTTTTGCTTTTTTTGTGGAATTGGGGGCTGAATCAAGGACACGGTACATGCTATGCAAATGCTTTCTGAGTGTGAGTGATACCCTCAAACTTCTGATTTTTTTATTAGTTATACCTGAGCATACTTTTTAAAACAAATACAACCAATTTTTTAAAAAAGAAAGCAACAGAAACTTCAATTCCTAAACATTGAGGCTGTCTTCAAAAACTAATGGGTTTTGTGGAACTGCAATGAAATTTACTGAAAATGAAATACAAGGCAATGTTCTAAAAGTTAAAGATCATCTGAGGCTCCAATGAATCTCACATGTTTCATTTTGTCAGCACGGCCTGCACGGTGGGGAGCTCATTATTTTTGCATTCGAGAACATATTTGTTAATACACCCTAGCAACTAGAAAATCAGTGCGCTCCCAAATGCCTAAGCCGAGACCATTTGTCACGGTTTGTGCTCCCTCCAGAGAGTGCATGGCAGACCTTGACTTGAGGAAGCCCCAGCATAGGGATAGTTGCTTGAAATGCCAGATGGAAACCACTAGCAAATGGTGGTGGTGGTGATGGGCGAGTTAATGCTGATTCCATGAAAGGAGAACTCAGGATTCTGTTGACGCTTCCTACTGCTGTTCACTGATCAACAATGCCACGGGTCTGTACGGTTTTCCAAGGCTCATCTTCCAGTCACTAGTGGGCTTATTCTGAAGTAAGAGGAAAAGCCAGGAGAAAGATAAGCTTCAGGGTCACACACACCCTTGCTGTGGGAACTCCTTCAGCCAATAGCCTTTAAGATATCGGCCCACTTTGGGCTTGGTCTCATGTACTGTAAGTGCAGACAAAAAGCCAAAGAGTGTGCACGGTCCCCTTTTTCTGCTGGATTCAGCTCCAGTGCCCAGCGCATGCAGAGGACTGCTGATCACCACCCTTACTGTGAGTTTATCCCCAAATAAATAAACCTTTGTTATACTCCATTCCTGGCTATCGTGGAACTCTTTGGTGCTACTACGCACCCTGGAGCAGGAACATCTTTGGAAAGCAACTAATGAACTCTCCTCCTGCGCTCTTTATGCAACTGTGGGGAGGCAACAACTGATGCCTCCCAGGAAGATAGAGACTGGGCTTGACTTACAACCCAGAATTTCAGCTCCAGGCTGCAGCCCCAAGACCTAGTTGGTTACTTCAGTCTCTCAGCTCGTCTCTCCACTGCACCTGGCGAGGTGTGGTGGCTGCAAACGGCAGCTGTGGTGGCTGCCACTCACTTGTCTCACAAATTGCAAAACCATAAACTGCACACACACACCCCCACATACACACATACAACACTCTCCTCTCTGCCTAAAGACAGGACACTGAAACATCCCAGATGTCTTCCTGCTGTGTCCTGTAGCTGTTCATTTTCATGAGGTAGTCATTCTCATTCAGCAAAAGAAGCAAAGTCATCACCCAAGAATGGAGACCAACCGAGGTGTTCAGCCATGTATGAGGTGGGGTGTGTGTGTGTGTGTGTGTGTGTGTGTGTGTGTGTGTGTACATGTGTATGTGATCACATAACATATGGGGGTTTACTCAGCCTGTTGCATTAGATATTTAAAATTCAGTGAAGAGATTCAAAGGAAAGAGTAGAATTGCCAATTAAGGGGGAATTTAGCCTCTGTAAATATGTGCATAGATCTAGTCCAACCTAAAAACTGTCAGGGTTTTTCTTTTTCTTTTTCCTTTTCTTCTTCTCTATCTTTTTCCCTCCAGAGACAGGTCTTCTCTGTGTAGCCATGTCTCTCCTGGGACTCTCTGTAGGCCCACGCTGGTCTCGAACTCCACCTTCCTCTGCCTCCTGAGTGCTGGGATTACAGGCACGAGCCACTATGCTGGCTTATTTATTTTCTTAACAAAATAAAACTGTAAGTCATGTTCTGAGGCAGGCTTTTGACTCTCACTTGCTCAAACTAAAGCAGGAGGGTTGGTGGGGGAGACCGGAAACAGTTCTTCTTTCACACACAGATAAGGAGATGGCACGGTGGGATGGGGTGCAGATCTAAGGTCAGACATGCAAAAGGACACATAGCGTTCCTAAGAATGTGCATGTGGCATAATAAATGAATACACACACGCACACACAGAAGATTAAGTACTGGAATCAGGTTCATGGAAAGGAATGCTCATTCACCTCTCAAAGACATTTAGGAGGCACTGGTTTAAGGAATGCCCTTCATGATTTCAGCTGCCAAGATTGTATCAAATTGGGAAAATGATATAACATCTCAGCACTGCAGTGACAGCTCAGAAAACATCTGCCCTGTGCTCTGGTAGCCTTTTTCTTGCTTCTTGGTAAGTTTCATCAGGTCAGAACTCATATCTGTCGTGGGAGCTGATGCATCCTGGGAGCCTTGCACTGGTCTGTGCTGCACATTTGTTAGAGAAGTGTCTACAGGTGCACACAAGCTTTTTCTGAGCCGACCGTGCCTCCTCGTGCATCTGCTGCAGAAATGAGCTGAGGGCAACCTTAGGGTGGTGCTAATCTTCAGGAACCTCCTATTTTCAAATGGGTAAATCATAGAGATGGCTTGGCGGTTAAGAGCACTGCCTGCTCTTTCAAAGGTCCTGAGTTCAACTCCCAGTAACCACATGATGGTTCACAACCATCTGTAATGAGATCTGGTGCCCTCTTGAGATGAAGACGAGACCTAGTCAGTCGTCCTTATCAATTTAGGCATAAAATCCAATATGGACAAGTTCAACAGAATCGCCATATACAGGCTGCCCATACATGGCATCATCATTGCCAGGGCATAAATTCTTTTTTTCAAATCATTCACACACTTAAGTAATTCATTATTAGTGACAAATGATTCTCAGCTTCTGATGGTGACTCACTGGTGTGCTATGATGCTGTGGCTTTTGGCTACCTCTGTGACCACAGTTTATCACACCTTTGCTCTAATCTGATTGGACATCTTCACAAACCATGTTTATACAAATCATTATGTGAACAGTGCTTCTTTACAAAACTGAAAATGGGCAAAGGACTGGAAATGTGTGCAATGTTCAAGAGCAAACTGACCGAGATCAGATATCAGGAGATGGTTTGTATGTGGGGCATGCAGGCACGTGTGTGCATGTGCGTACATGCTCTTGCTTCATTTCTGCAGAACCCTGTGCCTCCCTAGCATACACAGAAGACACTGTGAACTGAACTCTCTCTCTCTCTCTCTGGCACAGGGAGACATTTTGATTTTCTTCCTGCACATGATTATAATTCTATCATAATGTCAGTTTTTCCTGCTCTTCTCTATGGCAAACAGCTTCTTATTGCTAACCTTCTGTGATAAGGCTGTTATCAATCTGACTGGTGCCCCAGATTCCAAATTCCAGGAATATGTTTGCTCCAAGCTTCTCCTAAACGATGTTAATGTCTCCCAAGACAGCACATTTTCCTCTCCCTTGCGTGGCTCAGGCTTCCTCTGAACCAGGCCCCCCTCCCTTTTTAAAACTTTCTTCTGAGCTTCATATTGCACGCCCGCCAACTTTGGATTGCACTTGAGGCCACCAGGCTGGAGATGTGCCAGGTGGAAAATCAATGTTTCCCAGCACATGGCTGGGGCTTAACTAAATAACAGATGCAGGCAAGAGGAGAAAACATAGGTGCAGACTTTCTGCCATCTTGGGGTTGGGTTAAAGTTGGACAGGACAAGAAGGATAAAGTTGAAGTGGACCGCTACTGCAGGTTTGGATTAGTGCATCTTTCTCTATTTCAAACACTAGTATAGGCCACGCTAGCCCAGCAGTAGAGTGTTTGCTGGACATAGCAACATCCTGGGTTGCTTCTGGCCATGTCAATCCATGTTGCATCTTGCTGCTTCCCAGCAGCCTTGGTTCTGGATACACAGTATGTGAGTGTTCCAAGGTTCACACTACCACGCTGTGGCAAACAGTGAGCATGGCCCGAAGCACCTCAGCTCATATTTGATACTCATGCTATTGCTATGAAAGGCTGTGTTTTTCTTGCACCTAGTTTCGTTCTTGTAGAAACATGGTAATTCAGTTATGCAAAATGAAGACTTAATATTTGGCTACCCTCATTCCCCAGTGTGTGTCAGCTCATGTATCTTTAACGTCATAGTTAAAACGTTGACTTTGTAGCTGGATGTTTGTGTTTTTGACTTGAGTTTCATTAAAAAAAACATTAAATTAATTCTGGCTTGGGGTTCTGACAAAATTTCCGACAGTATCTGAAATGCCCCTAAATATTCCCAAGTTGTGAGAAGCGAAGTTGCTAACACTGGTGAATTAAAATCAAAATGTTAGAGACCTCTGAAAACTGCTGACAATCCTCTTCGGCTGTGTCCTCAGTCTCAAATACTCAGCCAAGCGCTATTTATGTGACGCAAGCCCACCCATCTCATTAGTATGCAAATTCGTCGTTTAATAATGGTAAAATCTGTGCACACTCAAGAATTGTTTTAAAATAAACTCGTGATTTAATTTCAGTAAATACGTAATTTGAATGTCTTTTTAATGCGCTGGTCTAGCCTCACTCACATAAAACTGGGTGAGGAAACATGGAGGCGGGAAGAGAGCTTGAGAGCCCCTGGCTGTTTATGTGTGACACTGCCCATTTCTAGAGGCCAGGTGTCTAAGATCAAGGTTTCAGAAGAGAGTGCTCTCTGAAGGCTCTGGAAGGCTCTGCTCCAGACCTTCCTCCTGCCTTCCAGTTCCTTTGTTTTGGATTTCATAACTTGTAGATTTCACATAGCGGTTTCTACGACTGCCTATGTCCAGTCATCCACCGCTTTTAAAATTTTGGGACTATGTCTTACTATGTAGTCCAGGGTAGCCTTAAACTCATGATCCTCATGTACCATTAGACCTGGCTAAATTTCATAACAACAACAGCCATATTGGATTAGGGGGCCATCCTACTTCCGGTATGAGTTTGTCTTTACTAATTACGGCAGGAATGACTTTATTTCAAACTGAACTCAAATTTTGAGGTGCCCTGTCTAAAGATTCCTACAAATAAGTCGGGAGACTTGTGGTGGTGAGAAAAATCTCAACTCCTAACCTTTTTTCTTCCCCCCAGATTTCCACTGTGTGCGGCAGCATGCCTCTTCCCCTGAACTGACCCGAGCCTTCAAGTGAAGCAATTCCTTCTTCCGTCCATCTATCTAACAGTGTACTAGCAATGGCCTTCTTGTCACCATGTGTCAGAGGCTTTCCATATGCTGTTTTAAGCTTCATGGACCACGCTATTTCACCCATATTTTAGTTTAAATAAAAAAGCTGGTAAGTCGTGCATGGCTTACCAGCAGGTGGCAGCAGAAAGGAGCTGAGGTAGGCTTGTCTGGTAGAATGCCCAGCTTTAGTCCACTATCCCCTAGTGACTTTTGACACACTAGAGGACACTATTCTGTCCAAAACAGGACAATTAGATTGTCCCCCATTGGCCGCTCTGGCTATAATATGCAGTGGGGCAAATCTGGTCATTACATTATTTAATAAGCATGCACTGAACGGCATCCTAGGTATTGAAAGTGGTCAGTAGGAGAACAAACAAGGGTGGCTATTATCTGTTGTGGGAAAAAATAGCTCAAGGTGACACCAATAGAAATGTGTTCAGATCCGGCCTGCTGAGTGTGCTAGCTACTCGCTGGCCTTGCTGAAACTGTATCTATTCTTTGAGTCACATATCATTAAATTTAAACCATTGTTTAGCCACTCTCATGTAAGGGTGTGGGGATTAAATGATACCATGGATTAAAAAAAATAAACCCGGCATGTACTGAGATTCTTGAAAACTCCTATTCTTCCCCTCCTTTTTTGCTGCCTGCCTGGTGTTTTATGTGTGTGTCTCCTGCAGCTATTGCTGTGGCCAAATTAGACAAAATATTGCATTTGCTTTAACAATAATTGCACATAATGGCAAAGTAACAAATTAAAATAATGTGAGCCAAAAAAAGTGCTAATCCCACAAGGAAACAAAAATAAGATAGTATTTGAAGGTCAGGGGAGCCGAATGTTTCTTCTGGTTGGCAATCCAACCCACTGGGCTTCAGTGATAAATTTAAAAAGCCTAAGAAGCTCACAGCTGTGAAACTAATTCCTCTAGGAAATAGTTTTAATTAAAAATAAGAAGCTGTGAGGCTGGAGAGACGGCTCAGTGGTTAAAGCACTGGCTGCTCTTCCACAGGACCCAGGTTCAATTCCCAGCATCCACAACAATCTAACTACAGGCCTTGGGAATCCAGCGGCCCCTTGTGGCCTCTATGGGCACTGCATGCATGTGGTGTGCATGCATACATACATACACATGCGCAAAACACCCATTCACGGAAAATAAAAATAAAGAGTAACTAAAACAATTATTTCCTAGGGTTTGAAATGCAAGCAAGGACAATGTTAGAGAAAGAGCATGGGGGTCAAGGTAGACAAAAGTGATGGACCTTAGGTCCAGCTCGAGGTCAAAGGCTGCTGGAGACTTCCCGTGCTCTCTTGGTTTCCTTCCTTCCTGACTGCGTTGGTTTGAGCATGGTGGGGGCATATACACACAAGTTCACGTGTGAGCATGGTGGGGGCATATACACAAAGTTCACGTGTGAGCATGGTGGGGGCATATACACAAAGTTCACGTGTGAGCATGGTGGGGGCATATACACAAAGTTCACGTGTGAGCATGGTGGGGGCATATACACAAAGTTCATGTGTGAGCAGGGCAGTGGGGCATATACACACAAGATCATGTGTGAGCAGGGCAGTGGGGCATATACACAAAGTTCATGTGTTGGAAATTTAGCCCTGAATTTATGTATTAATGGTATGTGGAGGCATGACCTTTGGGTGGGGACTTAGGGTTAGCTGAAAGTGGGAGTCCTTATAGTGCTAGTGGCTTCATAAACCACATGTGACTATCATGACACATGAATTCTTGAAAATAGGTTTCTGGGGTTTTTTTTTTTGTTTGTTTTTTGCATGAAATTCTTTGCAGTGGGTTTTGGTCACTGTGATTTCTGAACACACTGGGCATTCCCAGGAGCTTCTCAGGTCTGTGCTGTTAGGAATCATAAAGAGCAGGACTGTGATGAGAAAACCAAGTTAGGTTGCTTTAAAGAAAAAAGAAAAGACATTCAGGCGACATTCTCTGCCATGTTACAATGTATCCACACACCCCTGAACTAGCACCAGGCTCTTGGGCTCCCCAGTCTGCAGGATCATGAATCAAGGGACCCTCTCCTCTTTATAAGTCACATGACCGTAGGTACTGAGCTGTAGTCACAGCAAACAGACCAAGATATCAGCAAGAGGTTTACAGATATATGCTTGTCCTAAAATTCTAAAAGTGTGTACTGCAGAGAAAATACATATGTTTTTAAATTCTGAAATTGGCTCTGTTGGGTCCAGGGTGGGGTCACAGAAAGATGAGAACACCACCAAGTTTAATAAACTGGAAGCAAACTTTATTCCAGAAACCAGATCCTAGGAAAACCAGAAGCAAACTTAAAAATAAAAATAAACACCATGGGGCACAGAAGCTCATCAGCTAGCTGAGACCACAGCCAGAGATGGTGTTTGTTAGGCTGTGGCAAAAGGCTGGTTTTTGAACCCATCTTTTATAGTTAGGGCACCAAGCATTAGGTCTGAACAAAGGAATTTTTACGATCTTACCCTGATCCGTGGGTCAGTCAATGGAGACCCTAAGGAGGGGAGTGAGTTCTAACGTTGATGGGTAACTAGGCATCTATCATGAAATATGTTTCAGAGTAGATTATAGCGAAAGTCACTAATTGCAAGAAAACAGATGTCTTTAGCAAGAGTCAGAAAAATGATTGCTAGTAGTACTAGAAGGTTAATAAATTAGAATTAATTGGTTCTTAGGCTGAGAAGTTAGGAGATAGCAGGAAGCTTTTTAGACTATCTCAAGGTAAAACTCAGATACTAACTGCCATACTTTACAACCTCCATTATCAGAGCTCATTAATTAAACCATTGTATTTGTCTACTGTCTCCTGATACCTCTAGGTGTATACTGGAGTCCCATGCCTCCCCTTTGGTGGCACCAGTTTTCTATAATGGAGACAGTGTCTAAACCAGAGGTCACATATCTCTGTCTCCTAAAGGTTAACTCAGTTCACATCTGTCATTTATCAGGGATGGCCAGGACACTACTCTCAATTTGCAAGGAGAAGTTCTAGCCTTGTAAATAGAATAGCCAGTTGTAAAATGGAATGACCTAAGCGGATGGAGGCTTCCCAAGCATCCTAGAAAATAGCTCACTGTGAATGACTGATCCTTGATCTGCTGAGAAAGCTGCTGACAGTCTGTTCTTGTTTTCCTAGATTTATAACTTTATATTTCTTTATTTTTACATTCTTATTTTTGGAATCTACATTTTTATTTTCTTATTCTTGGACTCTTCAGGTTCCTGTTTAGAGAGCCCAGATTAGATAAACTATAAATCATATCACCGGGAGTGGGGGCACCATTTTACTACCACCTATTCCAACCATAGCTTGCCTGTAGTTTGCTTTCTGCTTTCCTTTCTCTTTCTCCTCTGTCTTTATTTTCTTTCATGGTGGTAGTTATTATTAATATTGTTATTATTATTTGACTTTTGTTCTCTTTTTCTTATGACATATTTTTCTCCATATTTGTTAATTTCCCTTCTTTAAAAAAATTTGTCATGTGTGTGTGTGTGCGTGCGTGCGTGCATGTGTGTGTGTGTGGCAGACGCCCTCTGTGGTTATAGCAGAGAATCATATCCTCTGCAGCTGGAGTCACAAGCATTTGTAAGCTGCCCAACATTGGAGTTTGGAACTGAACTCTGTTTCTAAGGGCAGCAAGTACCTCTAACTCCTGAGTCATCCCTCCATCCTCTACTTTTTCCTTCTTGAATTGGCCCAAATATGGAATTGGAACACAACGGCCAAGTATTTCATGTAACCATTTTCAAGTGAATGCTTATTTCATATTCTTAATTAAGAATATTCTTGATACTCTTATTAGATGAGCTGAACATTTATGTCTGTCAAAAGCTAAGTTAATTAACATTGCTAACATTAATTTTTGATGGCTCATTGACTTTTCCTCCAGTGATAGACAAAAGGCACAGAAGAAGAACATCAGTATGAAAAGAGAAATTTTGAGAACAGCATGTGAGTTTTCTATATCATACAGTCATGTTTTACACTTACATTTTAGGAATGGAGATTACTATTTGATCAGACATCAGAAAAATCCTTCTGTATATTTTCAAAATATGTGTGTATGGGTAGCAATTTGTCTTCATATTTTTTACAGATACTTTAGCAATGTAAAGACAAAATGAAAATGGGACTCAGACTGAATCTGGCAGGGCAGCATGGGCCAGGCTCTCCTCTTCCCTCACAGAAGCTGTAATTCAGTTTCTTGGTTTTTTTTTCCCCATAGTTTCAGAAGACAGCAGACTTCCACAGTCAATGGCTTCCATAATTTTTTCGCTTCTGAGCTTTGTTTTAGCCACTCCTTATACATAAAATGCCACCTCCTGTGTTCCCAACACACTTTCACTCCCCAGCAAAAAAGCCATTTATCTTACGAGTTGAATCACCTCTCTTTGATGCCTGAGTCGATGAGACAGCAAACGCCATCTCCACTCCCGCAGACTGTACAGACCCTGGCAGAGCATGCACAAATGCTCTTTCCACTCACTGTCTGGGTCATGTGTGACTCTTCTTCTGCCTGTCAGACAGCAAAGGCCAGCGGTCGGAGAGCAGGGGCTCATTGGCACACTTACTTCTTTGCACTCCACACAGGTCCTCGCAGGAAGAAAGGTTCAGTAAACCACCAAGCAGACCTGTAAGGGAGGGGATATATAACACATAATGAACAAAGGAGATAATGACGTAAACATGTAGAAAGAGGTGAAGGAATGAGCAGGAGAAAAAATGATTAGTCAGCAACAACTCTGGAAGGAGAAAGAAGGTCATGGGTTCTCTCCGGGGGATTAGAACACAAAGCTCTAAGACTTCGGACTTTTTTCTTTTTTAAATGAATCTGCCATAAGTTTGTAGTAAATCAGGTCAGAGTTGAAGACTAGAGGTAAAACATTGTGTGCCTGTGTGTGCATGTATTTATGCATGTGTAGGTATACATGCATGCATATGTGCATGTATGTGGAGGCCAGAGGTTGGGCATCTTCTTCTATTGGTCTCCATTTTACTTTTTGAGATAGGGTCTCTCACTGAGCCTGGTGCTCACTGATTCAGCTAGACAAGATGATGACTATGGCAGAGACACAAATCCATCTGTCTCTGATTACAGGCACGTGCCACCACCCATTTGTGTGTGCGTGTGTGTGTGTGTGTGTGCGTGTGTGTGTGTGTTAGTGCTTGGGATCTGAACTCAGGTGCTCATGCTCTTGTAATTAGCATTTTCCTGAATGAGCTATCTCTCCAGTCCCCAGAGATCAACCTTTCGGATGGGAAGTACACAGAAGAATAAAGTCAACATTCATCACAGCAAGACTAATGGTCAAGCATTGTCTCAAGCAGTTTTAGTGAGCAGATTCCTTGGAAACTGAGATGTACAAATGACCTATCGCTAGGCCCGCGGTATGAAGAGGTAGCCCAACCCAGCCTTGGTTACACAGCTTGTGACTGGAGGGGGGATGGAGTCTGATGAGCTGTTATGCACAAAAATAATAACCGGAAGTCCGGGTGTACAAATGTGATTACTTGGAAATAATACCTGAGTTAGTTTCATTATTTATTCCAACCCCCATACCTCACGCTTCTTTAAACCTTATGCATTGTCAGCCCCTCCTAGCACGAAGGTATGAGTAACCAGCCTCACTATAGAATGGTACTGCTCCGAGCTTACACTTGGAGAACACAGCTGGAGACCATTGGGGTATCTTACCTTAAACAGTTGCTTAATTCACGAAGAGAGTGACCAGAGGGCAGATGGTAAGACAGAGCCTCGGTTTCCTCATCCAATCAGGACCCGCATTTGGGGAGAACTGGAGCCACAGTAGGGACTGTTGTTTTCTGCGGCATTTGTTGTCTCTCCCTAACATCTCTTCGCAGTCTCACACCACGGTGCTCTTCTTCCCTATTGGAGCAGGATCTTTAAAGTGAAGGCTGGGTCCCCTTGCCCAGGACCTGTGAGCACTGTGCTGTGTCACCACCACTCGGATAGACGGCTGGGCATTCAGTGTGGTCTCGGGGGCATACTCCTTACTGGGATCCTTGCCTCTGCAGTCATACAGCACGCAGGAGATGAGGAACACCAAGAGTAAGATGACGTAGCTTGCAACTAGGATAATGAGGTTCAAGGTGACAGGGTCGATCTCCAGGTAAAACTCCATCACCTCTCGCACGGCGGGGGAGTGTGTCTAGAGAAAGGCATTTGGGGTCAGTTTGGAAATTGCAGGGAGCCAACACAAAGGCTGCATTGACTCTGGAATAAAAATACAATAATCCCCGCTGCTCCAGGAAACCTCGGGGATTAGAGCTGCTCAGTTTAATAACTTAAGCTCTTTCTGTTAATACCGCAGCCACCAACACTGGAGAGAGGAGTGCAGGACAGCGCAAGCGCTGCTAATGAGTGCACACCAAGACAACAGTCATGCCTGAACTGCCCTGGAAGACTATGAAGTAGGGTTGCATTGTTAGCCTTCATTGTTAGCTTAATGCCAAGCGTGGAGTGGTTTGGGGAGCCAGGCCTTTGGGGTTTAGATAAGCCTTTTTAATCAGGAGGAGTGTACCAGCACCTGGTAAATTCACTGTGGTGGTTTGGAGTAAGAATGGCCCCAGAAGCTCCTGTGTTTGAACACTTGGTCTCCATTTAGTAGAACTGTTTGGGAAGGATTAGGAGGTGTGGCCTTGTTGGAAGAGGTGCCTCACTGGGAATTGCTTTTGAAGCTTCAAAAGCCTCAAGCCATTCCAAGTGTGTCTCTGCCTGCTTCTTGCTTGTGGGTCAGGATGTGAACTCTCAGTTGTCCCTGCCACCATACCTTTGCTCTCCCGTCACAACTCAACCCCCCTGAAACTCTTACGCCAATTAAATGTTGTATTTTATAAGCTGCCTTGGTCATGGTGTTTGTCACAGAAATAGAACAGGAACTGAAACATTCACCCTCTTTGATTTTTCTCTTTCTACTCATCGATCCAAATACCTTTTCAAATACCTCCTATGACTCATGGTCTTCACTAAACATCAGTGAGGCTGTGGTAAAGATAAGATAGTCCTGCAGAGAGACAGATGTTACACAATTCATTGCATAAATCATCATTTAAGGATGATGAGGTGGGCTGGAATCATGGCACAGCAGTTAAGAGCACTTGCTGCTCTTGCAGAGGGGTTGAATTCAGTTCCCAACACTCACACTGAGTGACTCACAACTGCCTGTCATCTAAGGTAAATCTAATGTCTATGGCTCTGAGGGCACTTGCACTAATGTGTACATACTCACACACAGGCGCATGTGCGCGCGTGCGTATACACACACACACACATACATATACGCAATTAAAAATAAAATAAGGCTTAAAATTTAAAAAATGAAGGGTAGAAACACATGTGTAAGGGACAAAACAAGAGAAGGTCCCAGGGTGGGTTAAAACAATTATGTAAACAGAATCAATTAGAAGGCTCACCAGATAAAGGAGTCTGCCCCTAAACCTGATGCTCAGAGTTTTGATTCCCAGGACCTACATGGTTGAAGGAGAAAACCAACTTCCAAAAGTTGTCCTCAGGCGCAGGAGTGTATGGCGGCACGTGTCTTCCATCTACAAAATAAACAGGCTAACTAAAATGTAATTTTCAAAAGGCTAATAAGAAAGCAATATTTAACCCATGACCTGAAGGGTAAAATTTATCTAGCTAGGACAGGTAGGAGGGGTTCTTCTGGTCACAGAAAATAGAGCATGTGGAAGATCTGAGAAGAAAGAAGCCTGGAAAATTAGAAGAATGGGGGCTGGAGAGATGGCTCAGTAGTTAGGAGCACTGGCTGCTCTTCCAGAGGTCCTGAGTTCAATTCCCAGCAACCACATGGTGGCTCACAACCATCTGTAATGCTATCTGGCGCCCTCTTCTGGCCTGCAGGCATACATAGAGGCAGAATGTCGTATACATAATAAATAAATGAATCTTTAAAAAAAACAACAAGAAAATTAGAAGAATGGAAACAGAGGTGTGTAATTCAAGCAATGAGACAGAAAGAAGAGCATGGGAGATGGGTGGCTTTGGGACTACACCAAGGACTGCAGGCTTGGCCCCAGAGCAAAGGGTACCATTGGCGTTCTCACCAGGAAGTAACAAGGTTTGGAGAGACCACGTTGGCTGCAAGAGGACATGCAAGTTGAAAGGAAGGGTCATATGAATTTGAATAAATTATTCTTTTGTTTATACATTTTTCCTACTTCACTTGTAGTCTTGTCCGATAGTGCCAACAGACCCATCTTCATTTTCTTATGATTTACACAGATGCATAGGACCCTATGCTCAGAATGTTCTGTTGTTGCCACCTTGAAATTATCAACAAGTTAAAAATTTTGTATTGGGATTCTGTAATAGCAAATCTTCATTGTCAGCTTGACTGGATTTAAAATTTCCTCAGAGATCAGTGAACCACATTTAGGGGTGTCTGTGAGAGAGCCTCCAGAAAAGATTAACTCAGAATGGAGACAGACATTGAATATGGGTGGTACCACCGAGCAGGCTAGTGGTCTGGACAGAGGAAAAGGAGCAAGGAGCTCAGTGCTAGCATATGAACCACAGTATGAACCTCTCTGCTCCTACCACACCTTCTTTGCCATGATGCACTGAACCCTCCAAATCCATGAGCCAAAATGGATCCTTTCTTAAGCTGATTCTATGAGGCATTTGGTTGTTATGGTAAAAGCTAACTTACTACATTCCCACAATTCATTTTTTCTTGGTTGTGTGTGTATATTTTTAATTGTACAGTAAGTACAATTATTTCTCTATTATTATTCAATTTCTCTATTATTTCTCTAATGATAATGGCAGTGTTTTGATACTTCTAATTAAAGGCTGATACAACCAGAGGTTGAGGTTGGTAGGTTCTTTGTTTTGTTTTAGCGTCATTAAGCTCTAATTGACAGCTTCCTGACACACCCATTTATATTTATCTTTGACAGTAACCTGAGAATTCAGGAATGCTTTAGAGGGTCAATTTTAATTCTCTGGAGATCTTTTTCCCAAATAAAATATTCTATGATAGTGTGATTCTATACTCATGATGAATGTTTCTTGTATCCTGTAGGTTTGGGGGTCAGCCTGCTTGGACACCCCTGGGCTTCTTACTAATGCAGATACCTGTATCTAACCAAGATACATCTGGTGAGGATCTTTGTGACTTGGGTGTTGGATTCTGCATTAATTGAAGTCTTTATTGCTATTTTGCTATGCAAATATGTTGAAGTCTTAAGCATAAAATATAAAAGTAAAGTCTATGATTATATCACTCTGAATGTGCCCAATCTCATCTAATCTTAGAAGCAAAGCAGGGTGGGGTCTGGTTGGTACTTGGATGCGAGGATCTGAAAGCAGAAGATGAGGGAAATGGTCAAACGGACCTTGGCTATCTGCCAAGAGATACTCCAGGATGTGTTCAACGTACAGTTCAAAAACTGTTCAATAGATTCAGAGAATTAATTTTGTCAAGAGACAGCCCTTTTCCTGGTGACAATTCCCATTTACCAAGCTCATAGGAGACAGGTGTTAAAAATAGAGTGCCAATATATTGAACTCCTGGCGCTCACTCTGGAAGGGCAAGGGGTTGCCTTCTTACTGAGGGCAGATCTATAGAGAAATCCATCTGCAATCAGGAAGTCTCTTGGTGGGCACAGGAGCTCAGGAAGTGGGACTGTCAATCTGTCAGTCACATGTAATGGCCCAGGCCCTAGCCAGGCTTCAGAAGGCAGCAGTCTGCACCAGCCCATCATGTTCTTTTGCCCACAGTAAGACCAAGCTTCTTAACATCTGCGGTGAATTTGAATTTCCAAGACCCAGGTGTCTGCATGGAACAATTATGTAGGGTCACTTTGGCATTTTTAAACAGATGCACGAAGACTTGTTAACATGGGCTGTGGCATGAAAACTCCATGAGGTATGGTCCATATTAAGTCAATGTCTATGCAACCACTCAGCTCTTGTGAGTGGGGTTTCCCTACCAGTTCTAGATTCCTTTGGTTTTCTTCTTTCATCAGTCCAATTGTGCTGGTCTTACATTTGGTATCCTATAATATTTTGATTAAGATTTTTGCTTCTGGCTTCAGGTTTTAGTACCACCAGCATAGACTTCTGTTCCTCTTGTTGTCTCATTGTTCTATCTCTGCTTAAACTTCATTTTATGGGGGCGGGGTGCTGGAGAGATGGTTTAGTAATTAAGAACACTGGTTTCTCTTCCAGAGGACCCCTAGGTTCAGTTCCAAGCACCCACATCTGCCTGAAACTTCAGTTCCAGGGCGTTTGAACCCCTCACACAGACATATTGCAAGCAAAACACCAATGAACATGAAATAAGTTATATACATACAAACCAACCAACCAATCAAACAAACAAACAAACAAACAAAAAAGCTTCATTCTATGACCATTCTTTCTGGTAGGTCTACTTCCTGTAATGTCTGAGGTGGAGGGCAGCCTACCGTTTTTTCTAATTAACACCAGGATGCCTGCTTCCTCCCACCCCACACACATTATGACCAGCCTCTCCAATGGGAGTGCTGTCTTTTAATGCCTAAAGCCTTTTCCTTTTGTGCCATCTAGTGGTTACTAAATAATAAAAAACAACTTGGCAATAGGCCAATGACAATGCTTGGCAGGGAAAAGGAATGTAAATACTAATAAGGAGTCAGGGTTCCAGAACAACCCCTCAGGGCAGGCAGGGTGCACTTGCTCCCCGTTCGCTGCGAGCATTAGTTGCACACTTACCACGCTGGCAGGTGCACGGGAGTTTTGAGCTGGGCTTGTGTAGCTGTGGCACACATGCGCCGCTGCAGGCTCGGGGGAAGAGTAAACTTCAGTCTCACTATTTGAGATTTATTCTCTGAATGTAGGAAAGCTGAAGCCTAGAGAAAAGCCATTTTACTATTCCCCCTCTCTTCTCTTCCTCCTCCTACCCTCCTTCCCCTCCCTCTCACCCCCTAGTGCCTGAAACAGGGATCCAGTGTCTGTACGGAACACCATATGTTGGGGAGGTAGGCGGTCAGAACCCATGAGAGGAGTGGTCCATGTGTGCTCACTTGTCTTCACACATATTTGTACTGAAGTCCCTTGTGACTGCTGACCTGGATCATCACTTGAGAAATATGCATTCCATTTTGTTGCAATAGTATTGCGTTTCAAGGCA
>PVIU01027164.1:0-20903 GCA_004026605.1 Ondatra zibethicus | reverse complement strand
AAAACAAAAGCAGAAAATTCTAGAAAGTCATTGTTGATGATGGGAAAATAAGTTGTTTAATATATACAAAAATGTATTGAACTCATAAATCCTCAATAATATGTATAAAATCTTGTTTAAAACACTATATTTAATAGCAATGATATATAAATAGAACTATTTTGAATGTCCTTTATGCATATGCTACCAAAGTAACTTCTTTTTTTATTTGGTTTTTCAAGACAGGATTTCTTTGTAGCTTTAGAGCCTATCCCTGAACTAGCTCTTGTACACCAGGCTGGCCTCGAACTCACAAAGATCCATCTGCTTCTGCCTCCCGCGAGCTGGGATTAAAGGTGTGCACCACCACACCCTGGCTACTAAAGTAAACCTTAATGGAAAATACTGAAAACATAAAGGATGTTTTCCTTTTGTGCAGTGCTTAAACTTCTACATGTGTTCCATATATGTTCATGTTTTCCTTATTCCATGTGTAGATACAAGGCATAATCTAGAAAAGTGTAATAGAGTGAGTAATGACACATATGCAGATCTCCTTCCTGGAATAGTTTTGATCATTACATCGTATATATTCACTTCTTATTAAGCAAGGAAAAAGTTTATGTAACCTGTTTGCAAGGTCAATGTGTTTGCCTTCAATGGTGTTAGACCTATAGGTATAAAACAACAACCAATATGGCTTTGGGGAAGTTTCCTTCACAGAAAGTGGAGCACGATAATGAATGTTCAATTCATAATAAATTTTCACCCACAACGTTCATCTTCTTTCCCCTTTACAAAATGCCTTGTCCAGCTTTTAGAACAGTTCAGCACTAAAATAATTACTCAGTTTTAAGCATAAGTATGTGCTTCATATCTACATATTATATGTAAATATGCATATATGCAATCCTCAAAAATCTAGAGGTTGACATAAAATAAGTAGTATGCTATTTTAAATTATTTAATGGTAAAACTTTTTCAACTTTTGACACGACCTTATGTTTAAGCTCCAATCAATACTTATATATAAATAAACATGTGTATATAGAAAAGCTATTTGCATAAACCATTTCTTAATAAAGTCTCCGTTGTATAACATAGCCAATAGTACATGGAGAAGAAGCTATAAACTTAAGACATTAAGAAACACCGACATCTTTACAGAATCATGTTTTATTACCTTAGTTGTTCTATTACGAATGAAGATTCAGGAGTCAGGAACTGGGATGAAAACCCTTAGTTCAAAGAGGCAGACATGGGAGTGGCCAGCTCATCTTCTTTCCATGCTTACCAGGCCAAAGGAAAACCACAAAAATTCCTCGAATCTCTAAGTTCCTCCTGACTCATTCCTGTGCCTTTGTTTCTGTATCCTGGGTCCCCCCTGGTCTCTATGAAAAATTTTGTCAACTAGTTTTGTCTGTGTTTAGAAAGAAAAGCACCAAAATAAAGCCAATTCTCACAATGGCTTCATACTGTCTCTGGCTTTGAGGATATTCTAAATTATCATTTTCTAAGAATTAATAGACATATCCTAAAAATGTTTCAACAACTCAGTATTTCAATATTTATGAAGAATTTAAGCAGACTTTAAAAGCTATACCATAGTAAACTGTGTAAAAGTGAATACATGTAACTGTAAACAATATTAAGAAACCTTGGCTAGAGAGGTCCATGGTGCTTAGATGGCATTTGGGAACCAGTTTCCCGTGCTAGATTACCTCATACAGCCTTTATGAAGGGGGAGGAGCTAGGGCCCACCTCAACTTGGTGTGCCACGCTTTGTTCAAGCCAATGAGAGGCCTTCTCCTTTCTGAACAGAGACAGAAGAGAAGTGGATGGAAATAGGAGTAGATGGAAGTGTGTGGTTGAATGGGAGGAAGTGAGGGAGGGGAAACTGGTCAGTATGTAAATTAAATGAAAAAATATTAATAAAATAAAATGTTTTTTAAAAAGTAAAAAAAAAATCTAGGCGTAAGTGTTAAGAATCAGAGTAAACACATGCATGGCACATGCTAAGATTTGCCTTGATCATTTATATAAATAATATATAGAAACCTGTTCTTCTAAGTGACAGTTATATTCAAACAAATTAAAGGAAACAATTACTTTAAAAAGCTAATCTAATGGAAATATGTATATACTTAAATTTAATATGAATGGTAGCATGCACATTTTAAAACTCTTAAAGTTTGTATGGTAGAAAGACCATGGAGAGGTCTTTTTGACCTCTAGTGATCAAATTATTTAGAAAGCTAGTATATTAGTTAGGGCTCTCTAAAGAAGCAGAACTGATAGACTTAACACACACACACACACAGATAGAGAGAGAGAGAGAGAGAGAGAGAGAGAGAGAGAGAGAGAGAGAAATCAATTCAAGAGTTTTTCTCTTTCAGGCTAACCTAGATTGTCCAATAATAGATGTCTCCTGAAAGATTAACTAAGAATCTGGGATTTCTCAGTCTACAAGACTGAGTGTCACAAAAGTAACAATCTGGTGCTTATATTCTTACAGTTTTCTAGAGCCCTGCTGATCGTCAGTCTCAATTAGAATCCCAGAGGAACAGGTTCAAATACCAGCAAAGGAATACTTCAACAACAGGATAAATGATCTTGCCAATAGAAGCAAGGGCAAGCAGAAAAAACAAAAGCTAACTAGTTACATGCAGTTTTATATGGGTTGCCACCAGAAGGTGTGCCTAGATAAATCCAGATGCATCTTCATATTTAAATGATCCTTATTGGGTTGGATATTTTCACCTTGAATCACCAAATCAATAAAATTCCTCATAGTTTACGCCCAACTGCCTGGGTTTTAGTTGATTCTAAAGGTAATCAAGTTGTCAATCATGATTAGCTATCAGTTGGCATAATGTCATTTTCAGAAAGTTCAGTGGGGAGGGAAGGGGGTAAGGAGACTGAGACATAGCATGTGGGGTCTGCTTTCTTATCTTTCTCTCAGGAGAATGTTGACAATATTCACAATAGTGAGTTTTCTTGTGTGGTTTTATGTAACTACACCTACATCACTACATTTCATTCTGAAAGTCTTATGAAACACGAGTCCATCTATCTGTCATTCTGTCTTTGATTGCTCAATAGTTACTTTGGTCAGTCTTTTGAAAAGTGTGAGAAATGCTTTCTATTCAAAATTTATATAAGAAAAAATTAGTCACAATACCATAATTCAATGGATATTATAGCAAAATAGGTATTAAACCTACACAGCAGTTTTTTTTTTTTACTTTTTTCTATTGATTCTTTGGTAATTTCACATCATGCATCCCAAACCCAGTTGTTACCAATTCCTCCGTATTTTCCTTTCTCCCTTGAAGTTTCTCCCACCAAATGATAACTAAAAGTAAAAATATTAATCAAATAAAAAAAGAAAAAGGAAAAAACAACACTTTGCTCTTCCATGTTTTCTGCTTCTCCATCACCACTCCATTAGTCTTATTAGCAAAAGAAACTGCGATATGTCATACAGTATACCATTTTGTCCAAACAGTTCTACTTGTAAAAATTCATTGCAATGAGTTGTCTGTTTCAAGGTCTCTGGCTTCCGGCATGCTATCAATACTGGGTCCTCACTGAAACATCTCTCAGATATCCTGCTGTGTCCCTGAGTCATGGAGACCCTATGGCTATGGTTCCCCAGGATAAGTCATCTCACTGTATTCTAGAAGGTCATAGATGGTCTAGATGCTGGCATCTTCCAGTTCAAGGAACTGAATAGAGAGAAGCCTGGGTGGTGGTTGAGTTGGTCAGTAGGAGCCTCCACTTGAGCCACCTCCTGTAGTCACGGTGCAGAGCCAGCTCTACTAAGACCATGTCATGGGGTCAGTTCTCCCATAAGGGAAAAGGCCAACTCTTCCAAGTACAGGGCCAGGTCTCTCATGACAGCAGGGCCAGATCTCCAAGGGCTGGCAAGGGGAGGAGCGAGATCTTCTGGTTCCAGAAAAGGGTTGGCCTGACTTATTAAGGCTCCCAAATTTCAACATGAATGGTTCACATGGCTCCCAGTGGTAACACTAACCACAGATATAAATACAGACCCCAGGTGCAGTAGGACCATGAACCCAGACATGGTTCTTGGCAGTGACAAGGAGCCCTAATATCACCATAGTCTCAGGTGTCATGCCTCTCATGGCAAAGGTGACATGCCTCTCAGATTGGCATGGCATCTGCAGCAGCACGGTCTTCATGGATAAACCCAGCCTTAGGTGGGAGACTAGAACTCAGGTATCAATGTCACCTTTGTTGTGACAATATGGGCCATGGCCATCCATGTAGAGCCTGGCTGTGGTAGATCCAAGGACCCAGACACAGCCCTCAGCAGCAGCCTGGGCCTGGATATCACCATGGCCCCCAATGGCAACACAAGGAATCAGTCAATTCCTTGTTGTCTTCACTTCTTCAGTTCTGCTTCTCTCCACAATACACCAACTGCTCTGATTCAACTTCTCTCCCATTTTCCCCACCATATATTTCTTCATCGTAATGGTGTCCACTTGTCTGGAGCCTTGAGAGGATTCAAAGATCTGGGGGTGTGTCTTCAGTCAGCTCAGGTTGCAAGGCATGGGTTGGGCCTGTGGGAGTCCTCCACCCCTTTCCATGCTAAGCAATGCTGGGTGGGAAACTGGGTGTCTTCCCATCAGTGTATTTATTTACTTACTTATTTACCTATTTGCTTATTTTAACTTACTGTTCTTGTCAAAGTTGCTCAATTTGGAGTTAGAGAGTGGGGAAAGACACTTACCATGTAACCTTAATGACCTGGATTTATCTTTGGATTCATGGAACAACAAGAGAAGGAAACTGTCCTTCCATCTTCCTGATCCTATTTGTAAAATGCCTTCACACACACACACACACACACACACACACACACACACACACACACAATAATACTGAATTACTTAAAAGCTGTTTTACTTAATAGGATATAACAATCCTATTGTTATATATGTCTATCATTTTATTTTTAAGGATTTCATAAATACTCTGTGTTATACCATTTTCTTCTACTCTCCCCTACAACTTCTCCTGTGCCCACATTAACTCTTGGAGTCAATATTTCTTCCTGTATATTTAACACACACACACACACAATGGAGTACAACAGTTTTTCCCTTGTTCTTATATGCTCTGGACTGACCACTTAGGATTAAGATTATATTACTAAAAAAAACTCCAGACAGTGATAACATCAAAAACAATAAAACATCCCCAAAATGTTTTCTTCCTCTCATAGAATCCATTGCCAGCCAGTAGCTCTTCATCTAAACATGAAACCTTGTGAAATTCTCCTCCATTCTTGTTGACATGTGGGCACATGTGGTCTTTGCAGGTCTGTGTAGACAGTCTTATTACTGAGCGTTCATGGGACCAATATCGTCAACAATCTTCAAAGAAAATAACACAGAGCTTTCGTAAGGCTAATACAATATTTCCCCCTGTTCTTTCATGATGCTCCCTCAACCATAAACACAGTACCTGTGTTATAGATTTCTCATTTATGGCTGGTAACAGCCTCTTATTTTCTACATATTGACTAGTTATCAATATATTATTTTCTGTCTGCTGTAAAAATAAAATCTTAGTTGAGATGTGAGAACTGCAACTATATATGGGCATAAGGATGAGTATTTTAGTAATGGGCCAGTACTTTCTGAAGATATCAGATGGAAGATATTCAGATACCTACGGAAATATATCCAAAAGAATTTTATGTACCACTGTGATTGCCCTTACAATGCTGTATAGATAGCTATAGACTTGGAAAAGGAACTAAAGCCAATGGGCATATCTCAGGAGTCAGCTAATTACATTATGCACACTATGTCCTGTGATTTACTGAATAATACCTTGTTTCAGAGATTGATCCCACTCTAGATCAGCAGTTTTTAACCTGTTCGTTGCAACCCCATTGGGTATCAAATGATCCTTTCATAGGGGTCTCCTAATCCCATCTGAAAATACAGATATTTACATTACTATTGATAACAGTAGAAAAATTACAGTTATGAAGTAAGGTTGAAAGTATTTTTACAGTGTTGGTTCTGTAAATGGGGAAGTGTATTAAAGTGTAAAAAGGATGAGAGCCACTACTCCAGATGAACTGGAAAAGGAGTTATCTTCAGTGAGAAGATAGATGAAAATATGAGGGTTTATGCTTCAAAAGTTCATGAAAAGTGGCATTAACTAATAAAATAAAAACTTTATTTTGTACTTTCTGTCTTTGTCTTGACATGTACTTTTTTATAAACTGATATCTACCTAAGGAAAAAAATACATTATTACTATTAGTTTTGGTTCATTTTAATATCTTGTAATGTCAACTTCAAATACAATATTAAGAACAATTAAGACATATGAGAAAACTGAATTTAAATAATTTGCATTTCATAGTTTGCACCGATTTACACCTCCTTACTTATTGCCAGAACATTGAAATTCTCCACACCTTTGCTCCCTTTTCATTTTATTTCCTGTTGTGTACAACATCCTATCAATAATTTACACAACTGGCTTACAAATAAACAAGGAAACACTGACATGGAAGGTTCTATGGGAGACCACACCCATTCTTTAACTCCTTCATAATCACTTTGATGGTAAGTAACATGAGTAAGAAAGAAAGCCATGGAGTTTCTCAGTTATCTTATTTCTTACAATGACCTTGCCATTTTTACACATGAAACAAGTAACAATCTAAAGGGAATTTGAACAAACACTTCTTAGGGCTAAGTGTTCACTAGTTTGTTCAGTCATAGACATAACAGTCTTACCCATCTGATTGAGCTCTTAAGCTCTGGATCCCTCAGTCCTCTTTGATTGTAGACAAAAATAAGAAATTTGTCTAATAGGCATGACAAGGAATAGTAGAGTCCTAGAATTACATGCACCTCCTCCATACCTACTAAATTGTCACATTGTACATTAGTTACAAAATGTTAGCTCAAAAATAAATTATGAATGCCAAGACAAAGATTTAGAAATTAGAAGGCAAATCTCCTATTATAGAAAGCATAGAGGCTCTTCAAACTCAGAGGGTAATGCCACAATAAAGCAGGACACCATGATGTCTACTTGGACATCATCAGATATTTGGATTTGCACACAAAATGGGGATTCTTGTGCAAGTCAAGTGAGGAGCACATGAACAATGGTTTCAGGGTAAGGTGAATTTTCTTCAGCCATCTCCTTATGGAAAGGACTCTTAATAGGTCAGATAAACTTGGATTTGCTTGGAAATATGACCTCTCCTTTTTGTCACCTTTCATTATGTGTTCTTACTTCAAATATACTAGTGTTATAATCCCAACCTTTCATAGCTTGCTTAAAATGCTGAGTATGAAGAAGAGGACTCAATTTGGACACTGATTTTCACAAATTGCCTCCAAATTAGTTGAAATTAATATCATCCCAGTGGATTTTTTCTTTTCACAGAGATTTCAATTCTTACATCACATTCTACAAAACTGAAACTGAAGTGGCCAGGAACATTGAGTAGGTAAACTCTGTACTATGCCATGTCAATAACTTTGAAAGATCAACAACTTTTTGGACATTCAAGATTTTAATTGTTGTAAACTTAGCATATAAGAAAACAAAAGATCAATGTACTTACAGACTCATTATATTTCATATGAAACAATTACCAAAATACAAATTACAAATATGGTAGACATTTTTCCCAATGAATTAAACAATTTATCCCATAGGCCTGAAGCCTCAATAAAAATGCTTTTCCACTATAAACTATCAAATAAAATAGAAACACAGCTTTAAAAGCATGCTATTTTCATGAGTTTATCTCATAAGAACTTACTTTGGTGATGATAGAAAAATAAATGCTCAGAAGCACAGTGTACAACGCCTGTCTGTGCTCTATGCGCTACCATACAGTTTGTGAGTTTTGGGTAAGGGGCTGGAGGTTGAAACACACAAAGACACACAGAGACAGCACAGACAGAGAGACAGAGACACAGACCTCTAGTCACTGGTAAGAATCCCTTTATTCAATAGCACCATGGAGGCTTATATACCCGACAGTCAGGTGGGCCAACAGGTGAAAACCTTATCCTCTGATCCTCAAGGCAACAGGTGCTCGTGAAGCAGAGCTGGTAAACAATTATGATACAGCTTTCAGTAACTCAAATCAGAAGGAAAGGATTCACTAGCAGGGAAGATCAGCTGGAGGCCAGGACTCCAAATGATCCCAACATCTCCCCTCTAAAATTTTATAAGACAGAAGACCCTTCTGTCTTAGGTCATCTCAGAAGAGTAAACCCTTACTGGTCTTTGGGAGGCCCCTTCCCTGTCTTAGGCAGGCCCTCTTCTGTAGAAGTTGCCTGTCTACGGAGGAGTCTTCATTGTTTGTCCAGTATTTGCAACCAAACCTGGGGTACGTCTGAATTACTGGCCAACAGGCTCAGAAAGACTTGCTAAGTGACCATATGTAGCATTCTCATGGATTGTCTGATCTTACACAGAATTCAGAGATGAATGCCCATGGCAACAGGCATTGATGGCCAGCAAGAGGGTCCCCAATCACCACTGGACCCAGCCTCCCATTTGGGCTATGATATTCTACCAACCCTTTGGCTAAAACAGGGAGCACAGAGGTATCGACAATCTGGTGTGTTAATTGTAACATTCCAAGGGCTATTCAAGTAACCATTGAGCTGTTTCACCACATAAGAGGCATTAGCAATATTAACAGATGTCACACAAATGGAATGATAAAAGTGTGAACAAGACATTTGTTGTACAAGCCATAAGTCCACCTGCTCCTACAATAGGGCAGTCTGTTGATTTAAATTCAAAAGTTCAAATTTAATGTGGACATTCAGGGCATTCTCAGTCTGGAGAGCATCGTTGACTTGTCTCGCCAGTTTATCCATGGTGTCTGACACCAACCATGTTTGTGTCATTGCCAGCCCTGCGACCACGGCTGTAGCAGCTGACATTGTGATGACAGCAACCACCACAGCTGTCACTCCAAAATCTTGTTTCTCTCAATACAGGGTCATCTCAGTCTGCTTAGTCTTCTTGGTAATTGGCAGTGGTATGATGGCTGGTATCCGAACCAACAAGGCAGCACTGGAGTGGTCATCCCAGCAGTCGCTCAGGCCACAGTTTCTGAAAGAACAACCAAGAATATCTTTTCCCCAAAAGGTGCTATTCCATACGGCATGTGCCACAACCAGCCCAGGCAGCATGCAGGCTCAGAGACCTTCCGCAGCTACAATGCGGGTTTTTCAGGTGCTGCGGGTAAGCCTACCGCTCCCGTTACAGACTCTTGGGCATGCGGAGCCTGGAACCTCCATCGCCTTCTCCTTGCCCCACTGCTGCCTTCTCCGGCAGCCCAGGGGGTTCTGTGCTCCAGCTTGTCGCGGCTCCAGCACTTGTTGTCGTGTTTGCTGATACTCCTGGCGCGCTTTGGCATCCGGCAGGCTGGGCACCGACTGGGCCAGGGTAAAGTGCCTTTCACCACAGCCGCCTAGCAAAGCTCTGCTCCAGATGCCTTCTTGCCACAGCTGCATTCGTTCTGGGTCCAGACTGGTGCATGGAGTGGAGTGGAACTCAGGAAGGCAGGCTTCCTGTTCTGGAACCACTGAAAGGACCCCACTTAAACAATCTTTTAGGGAATTTGGGCTTTGTCAACCTGTCTGGCTACTTCCCGCTGAGTGTGGGCGCTGCATTCTTGGGGTTCTTTACTGCAACATTTCAGGTGGTCTCGGAGAATCAAACCACATGAATCTCGAATAAATCCTCAGGTTCTCATCCTCTGTGAGACAAAAGCAGAACCTCCCCTCCAAAGCATCAAATCCTCAAGCCCATATCCTAAAGTCAAAATACCTTCCTTAGCGTTTCCCAGAATCAAATGTCTTTCTCCAGTCCAGAAGCACAAAAGGCAACACAATACAGTAACATACATCTGCACACATTTTATCTTTTTGAGCTGTGTACATTCTATCTTTTGGAGGCCTTCAATTAACCCTCCTGCCTCCTGTTTCAGAGGGTGTCCTGTCTTAATTCCCTAATACGTCCCTAGCTGGGAACGACCCTATCTGCTTACCCCTCTTTCTTGGACTTCCACTTGCCATGCCTGCACAGCCTGGAACCAAAGCCGAGCGAAGGACGTCAGGATTAACACATACCCCAATCCACCCTCATCTTCTGAGGGCGACCTCTCAGCATTCCCTAATTCCCGATCTCAGTGAAACCTCCATTTGCCATTCACAATGCCTGTCTGTGCTCTGTGCACTACCATACAGTTCTTGAGTTTCTGGCAAGGGGCTGGAGGTTGAAACATACAAACAGAGACAGCACAGAGACACGGACCTCTAGTCACTGGTAAGAAGCCCTTTATTCAATAGCACCATGGAGGCTTATATACCCAACAGTCAGGTGGGCCAACAGGTGAAAACCTTATCCTCTGATCCTCAAGGCAACACGTGCTCGTGAAGCAGAGCTGGTAAACAATTATGACACAACTTTCAGTAACTCAAATCAGAAGGAAAGGAAAGATCTCTAGCAGGGAAGATCAGCTGGAGGCCAGGACTCCAAATGGTCCAAACACAGAAGCAAAAAGAGGGAAGTGGTGTCAGCAAATGTATGTAGTTTAACAGATGCCAATCTATCTTGTTGGGGCTGTGCATATAAATTATAAACAACTTTGTTATTATTCATAGGTAGAAATTTGCCAAAATGTGAAAGATGCTGTTTCAGAATATAATTACAGTTTTTGAGTTTACTGTTTCTGGCACTTCATCTGAAATTGATAAAAAATGACCAGGTATATGCTAGAAATACCCATATGGAAACTACATTTTCACAATTTATAGAACAAAGTATAACATTTTAGATTGAAATTAAGAAGCTGTTTAATAAAATATGTTGTATTAGGAAAACACTTCAATCAAAATTAGACAGCTTCCTCCCTTCTGTCAAAGGTGGCTGGCACGGCATGAACTTATTGATATTTTATTCTTCACAATGTATTGTGTAATACAGTGTACTAACAAGGCTTCTTTGATTCTCTGAACCTCTTCTCTACCCACATGTAAAACGTGATAATACTTTTACCTTTTTAGAGAATGGTATGTCTGTGGCATAACATGTCTGTAGTCAATTATGATATCATACCTAAGAGGGGAAAATCAGGATGTTATTTATATAAAAGGGTATAAGTCCTCATCAAATGTCATATAAAACAAGTGGCATTATATGACTTTGATGACTCATTCAGTTTCCAAGTTCACCTTTGTCTTTAAAGATTTAACAGTTGAAAACTTTTAAACTTTGTTTTCATTTCATTATAGTCTTTTGGTGATATAAAATGTCTAAATCTACTTACAAAATTATGTCACCTACCCATCTAACAGTGATATATAGCATGGGTTGAAAGTGAACGTTCACTCTTTTCACTGTGAACTACTTAATACCTTTCATGTATTTTCACTAAACTCTCCTCTTTTAATAAAGCCCACTATCATTTCTCTTAGACATGAAAAGTAGATTGTCAGCCTGCTATTTTCAGTGATACTTAATAATTCTGTTATACTTAGGTTTTTAATTATTTGGTACTCTGAATCACAAGTGGTTCACTGAGAAAATTCGTTATCTGTCGATTTTACTTTTTAATCAGAAGTTCTTCTAAAATCTGAACAAGGCTGGTTGAAGGTAGATATTGAGGAAACAAGGGGAAAAAGCCTGAATTCAAGTCAAGTGTGGAATTGTATTGCTAAAGAGAGTATAATCAGAAATTCTGCTTTCTTGTCCATCTCTATATCTCTGTCCATAACCATGGAAAAATAACCTACTCATTAGGGGCCTCTCTTTCCTGACTTTATAAATAAGGGGGTTGGACAATCTGACCTCTGAACATGCCCTTCAGCCCTACAAACACACAGTTCTGTAGTTTTCAATAGATTGACTACACAGAGAGAGGAACACCTTTGGAATAATTCTCACAGCCTAAAGGCCAATGATGACACGATGCTGATGTTGGAAGGAGGTGATAGAAGATATTTGATCCCATTGGTTTGTAGTTCACCAACTGAGATAAAGGAGCAGAGCTGAGAAGCCTTGCAACATGAGTGTCCTTTGTCTCTTTGTGGATGACCCTTTCACATTAATATCAACATCAGAACCTGAATTCAAGAAAAGAAAGAGAAAGTCACACATTCTTTCAAAAATCCTTTGTCAGTGAACATTTGAGCACATCAGGAAGCCAAATCAGATATCACTCAAAATAGTTTTTGGGTCAAGATTACAAAAAAGGGAAGACAGGAAAGAACAGTGGAATCAGCTGGAGTTTGTCCCCGAAAAGTCACTTAAACTAACTTGGAACACAACCTGCAGCAAGTTAGCGAGAGCGCTTCTCAGTGGGGTCACATCCACAGAGTGGCATTGACCACAAATTAATCTCACAAAGTATTGCCCTGCAAAACTGAAAATCACTTGGGAAAAAAAAAGATGCTTCTTAAGGAAATTTTAAATGAAGCCTGCATGCTAACTCTTACTGATCGCAAAATGCATAAAGAAATCTACTGATCAGCATGTTATAATCAAGATGAGTTTGAATATGATTTTCATCCCATGGTGTCAGATCAAAGTCATGTGCATCATGAAACTATTCTATTTACTACAATAGCATTGAAGGTTTTACTAATGAGGAATGGATAAAAAGAAAACAATAATAGGTACCTCTCTGTTCTTATTTGATGATCAGTAGTTGAGTTTAGAGGTAATTTTAGAATCATAATTATGTCTGTCTATCACAAATTAAAACAACAAAGAGCTGTTGATATGCAGTAGGGATTTGAGTTCACACAATGAGAAGGAAAATGGAATTTTAGTGCTGCATGAATCTTGCACACCTCCCTGGTAAACTCTTCAGTGTAATTACATATTCAATAAATCACAATGCTTACTCCTATCCTTTAGAGTTTTCCTATTCACTTCCCTTCTGTCCATTTCAAATACAAATATCCCAGCTGTTTGTTTTCAAAATGTCTAGCAAAACTGAGAGATACGCACTGAAAACGAAATCTGTCCCCAATATTTTTTTTGTCAGTTAATTCAGATTTTAGACTGAACTGTTCCAATACTAAAGTCTTCTGTCCTTTAAAGAATATAAAATATTGACTGATGAGATAATATGTAGATACTGAACATATCATTTGATTAAAACAGGTGCTGATTGTCTTAATTCATAGAATTTGAGAACTAAAAGTGAATATGAACATCTCATTTATTTTATTTTTAATTGCTGTTCTTTACTATGTTTCTTTAAAAAGGAAAGATATGATTCCAGCACTTTGAACAAGTTATTCGATTCATTTTTACATTTTTTTATTTTATTAGAATTAGAAAACTATTTTAAACCAAAAATGAAGATTTTATTTAAACCAAATGTAAATTATTCAGAGAATGTACCATAAATAAAAGATACTGGAAAAAAAACCTAAAAAGTGTATTTTACAACTATCGCTTTTCCAAATTGAATCTGATTAATTTCATTTACTTCCTTACATTAACATTTTGATTGTTGGATATCTGTCATGTATTTTCTAAGGTAAAAGCAACAACATATGAATTTAACCCATCAGAAAATAGATGACTGACCACACAAGCAGCATATTCTTCAATTTTGCAGATTATTTAGCTAAAAAACACACTATGGTGTCCTCATTTACACAGATTCAGAGCTATGCTCAGTCTTCCCAGGTTCTCATGCTGCTGCTCAGTACAGATAACCCGGAATTAACTTACTCCTTGTTCATTTCCCATGTCACTTAGCAGAAAGCTTCCAAACTCCCACAGCAACGCAACTGCAAGCTCTTGTTTTATTATGTAATTCTTTTCACAAAATTGTTTTTGTTTCAGTAAAATACCCTGAAGTATGGATTCCTTTGAAAAAGTATTATTGTTTTGGCAAGGGATCAGATATTAATTAGTGCCATTGTGCATAGCTGTATAAGAGGGTAGCGTAAATACCCATTAAGCAGACAAATATACTTTAGCAATAGAAGAGATTAATAATATAAAGAAGAGGATTCCATGTCATGTAGATTTTTTGTACTTATCAGAATATATGCAATTTAGTGACAGATTACATTCACACAGACTCAATTCAGCATATTAAAATAGTCCTTTAACTCTTAAAAATTAATTTTAAAAATTAATTCTTAAAAATGTAATGATGGAAACAAGATATCTTAGAGCTTATTTCAAAACTATAATTTAGTTGATAGAATATTAAGACATACTTGTTGAGTTACCTTAAACCAGCAGTTTTGTTCATATTATATAAACATTGTGAAACTCACTCTGGTCTAAGCAGCTAGACACTTTTTTTCCAGTGATGGAGATCAAACCGGAGCTTTGTCCATGTTAGCCAAGTACTCTAAAAAAGAGCCACAAGTCCAGCTAACAAATTTGAACTAACATTACAAATGAAACTAGGTGATCATATTATTCACAGTAAGCAGAATTTGTCCTTTATTTTTAAAAATGTTTGAATATTATACGAACCAAACTGTTAAACTATTTGTTTTACTCTGACTTAATACTTCCATGTCATTCCCAATTTAAATGTTTTACAAATAAGTAATCTCGTGATGCTTATCCACAAACCACCTGTGAATCATGACATAAAATGCCAATCCAAAATATTTAGATGTGTGAATGACAAAATGTCCGACTCTTTTCTACCCTCTCCTATTGAAACCATTAAAGGAGATCAATCAGTTTTTAAATCAAATTAGCCAAATTCTCTGGAAATTGTTACAGGAAATATGGTAATGCTAAACACTCATTCAGCAAATCGACCCAGTCCTGCTATGAATGCTGTGATATTCAGATGATCGAGGACAGGTTTCCTGAATTCTTGCTCCATCTCACTGATAAGAAAACTGTTCTCTAAGCATCTTTTGCAGGATGTTATAGTTTTAAAAAACTAGACTTCCTTTCACTCCCAGATCATAGTCTGAAGTAGAGTTCAGCAGGACCACTGGTGGTCATTACCCCACAGCCTCTGTCTGAAGACGCTCTACTTGAATTAAAATGATAAGGCTATCCCTTCTATCCCCAAGACTATGACTATGCCATCCCATGCTCCTGGTGTAAAAGTAAAAATGTTAAGAACTGTAAGTGTTCCAGTATCAACCACGTGTAAAAACTAGGAATTGATAACTATTCCTCAGATTTCTCATGGCGTGATGTCATGTGAGGAGGGCTTGACCCTTGCTTCAGGTGACATAAGCAACAGGAATTAATTTTCTTACATCAAAGACAAATCTTCACGATCATATGGCTAGAAAGTTTAATTTCTGGTAATGACTTGCCTCCTGGCTTATGGACAGACTCTCTCTCAGAGTATTTAAAATGTCTTTCCCCTGTTAACACCTATGCACAAGCAGACATACAAACTCATACATGTTCACATACAAAAAAGAAGGCAAAGTGTGGAAGCAAGAGAGAGATTTAGAGATTCTAAGCACAAGTGAAAGTTTTGAGACCTTAGCCTTAAACACTAATCTTATATACTCAAATCCGTGTCTATTAATTTATAACTTCCAATACCTCCTACTGCAATCACATTGTGGGAAGAAGGACACAATTAAGAGGATTTCATCTTTTATTTATGTTTATTTGTTTTATCAAAAGCAATGGACATACGAAAGTCATGGACTGAAACATTGAAACTGTTAAAATTAAAACTTCAGGAATAAATCATGTATGTACAATATCTTCTTTCCTAATACAAGTACAATGTGTTCCCAGGTAAAGAGAGAGAGGGGACTCTTGGAATAACACTTTCCTGAATTCTAAAGTTTTTAATTAAAGCTGTATTAAGAAAGAGAGCCAGGAAGTGGTGGCGTGTGCATTTAATCTGAGCAGTTGGGAGGCAGAGGCAGGTGTATCTCTGTGAGTTCAAGGCCAGCCTGGTCTACAAGAGATAGTTCTTGGACAGGCTCCAAAGCTACAGAGAAATCCTGTCTTGAAAAAAATAATAAAAGAGAGAGGGAATGAAAAACTTGGCTATCTTTTTAAAAAGGCTTCCAGTGAAGGAATTGAGGTAGAGGATTATTAAAATCAATAAACAATCAACCATTAAAATTTTGTGTGCTGCTGGAGAGAGAAAAGTGTAGGGGAAATGGCGTGGTAATAATATAATTTCGAGAACAAAAACATAAAATGTACATATATAAATATATTGAGTGTTTGTACATGGATTGTATCACAGCCTATAAAAATACATTTGACATAAGAATAGGATAGGCCTTGATAGCAAATAAAGGCTCAAATCCACAGGAAAAAATATGAAAATTTTATTTTCATTGCCATCACAATTTTATTGTTTGATTACTTGAATCTTCTTTACTTTCATTCGTCAGTCTACCTAATTTCACTGGTATATTCTCAGACAGCAGTTATTTGTTTATTCATTTTCTAATATTGTTATCTCTCTTTATTACTCTATCTCTTGTCCTGCTTTGAGTGCTGCCTTTACCTCTTTTTACTACTTAAAATTAAATAAATCAAATACTTGATTGTATATTTCAAGTCTTCTTTTTTTATCTTGTTTCAGCTAAAAAATGTTAATTTATAAACTTTTTAAAAGTAACATTTTAAAAACCCACTGGTTTTTAAGGTGTGTTTACTGGGACCCCATTCAGCACATCTTCCACTATGTATACGAACTGCAGCATAATCTACCTTTTTCTCTTGGAGATTTAAAGTATCTGGTCATGTGTTGAGGTCCTTAATCCATTTGGAGTTGACTTTTGTGCAAGGTGAGAAATAAATATCCTGTTTTATGTTATCTCCATTTAGAAAATGTAGTTGTTAAAATATAACATTCAACAAATTAAAAGAAGGGAACAAAATCAAGTTCCCTGTATTTGTATACAAAAATTCTGTAATTAAAATCACATGTCATGCTAAGAAATTAAACTATCGTTAACTTCAAAATTCTGAACAGGTCAAGAATACCTATTTTGAGGACTTCTGATATATTTTTCAAACTATTTTAATATATATGTACTTTATGTATTATATAATTTTACATATTTTATGTCACATTATTATATTTTGTGCTATATAATATAAAATATCATATAGTTTATATTTAAATATACAATACTTTTATTGAAATATGATTAGATTATTTTATCCCTCTATTTCTTTCCCTCCAGCTCCTTCCCAATTGTCGTACCTCAAACTTTTCATTAGCTCCCACTTTCAAATTGATAGCCTTTATTTTGTTAATAATATATGTAACAAGCTGATTCCATTTGTGTTATTTATGTGTATATATTTCCCTGGCTACTCATTCTGCCCTTGGACCTGAGATCCCAATAAAAAGTCTCATAGCACATAAGAATCCGATGATTTGAACTTGAGCTAAACTGAAAGACTCCTCTTTCTGTTCTAGATTCCAAGGTACTAGAAAATAGTATGCAAGCTGCCAATGGATATATCTATTGCTATGATGAAACACCGTGACTGAGGCAACTGAGAGAAAAATGTTTTTATTTGGGGCATATAGTTTCCATGGGTAAGGGCATGAGCATCCAGTCAAAGAACATGGCAGCATGTAGCAAGCATAGTGCTGGAGAAGTATATAATTTAGTGCTGAAAGATTTTATACATCCCTTTAAAACTGAGCCAAGAAAAGAAAATCATTAACTTTTACATACCTAATTATAAAAATGTATCGAAATCATGAATGTTTAAATACATGGCATGATGATTTTTAGTACATGAAATTTCAACAAATCATTAATATCACATTAAAATCACATTTTAGGTGTGAGTCAACCCTTGAAATGTCCTACTTTATTTTTTTTTCTTTTTCTTTATTCTTCTCCCATGGAATATTCACTGACTGCAATCTCTCTTCCCTCCTCTCCTCCTCCCAGCACCTGCCCTAGTCCCCTCTTTCTCAGATCACCTGCCCCTGAATATACTATTACTGTTATTTTTTATTTTACCTGTATTTCCAAAACAAGGTTTTAGAAGGAAATCTTATAACTATTAATATTTAACTACTGTTATCTTTTTCCTTTTTTCTTTTTATTTATACTTCCTTAATATCCAGGATGGAGACACGGCCCAGTAGGAGCAAAAGAATCCGAAGAGCAGATAAAATGAGTCAGAGACATACCCCACTCCCATTGTTAGGAGTTCTACAAAAACCCAAGCTAAAACATCACAGCATGTATGCAATGGAGCTAGCATAGACCTTTAAGTCTCTGTGAGCACCCATGAGCCCTCTGTAGTTGTTTCTGAAGTTCAAGATTTCACAGTGCCCTCGATCCCTCTGATTCCTACAATCTTTCCCCTCCTCCATCTTATGTGAGTTCCCTGAGTTTTGTCTAATGTTTGGCTCTGGCTCTCTGCATCCATTCTCATTAGTGCTGCTGAAGCCTCTCTCATACTTAGAGGAAGACTGATCCAGTGAGTATAGCAGAGTATCATTAGAAATAATTTCATCGCTTTTTTCTTTTCCTTTTTATTTTTGGCCATCATGTTCAGTTGTACACCCTGCCTCTGAAACATAGCCATACAGCTTCTCAGCCCTGGACATTTGATTCTGGGAAATTAACACTACCATGCTTTAGTTTGGTATACCTGTTTCAAACAAGAGACAAGCTGCAATTACTTTAATCCACAGGGATGTGAATTCTAAGATATTTATAAATATGTTCACACTGTGTAATTTGTTAGTCTTAGCTTTTATGGGTTTTACTTTGTGTGAACTTTTCTGTGAAATTAGAAAACAAACAAATTATAACACATCTATGTTGATACCTCGATCAGGATTGCTGCTAAGTTAAGTCCTTCTGAAGTTTGGATGATCTATCAGGCAGCACAAATACATAATTTTAACTTTTTGTTGCCTACTTACAAGTATCAGGCTGGAAAAAAATCCCTTAACTATAAATTAGCTATCGACCTTGTAAGATCCACTACATTATTATTTTTCATATATTTTATCATATTGCCTCTTCCACGACTAACTAAAAAATGTAACATTGTAGCAATGAAAGATCCAAGGAGGCTGTTAGGCACACAGGCTCTCCTTGAATCCATGTCTGCCATTCAGTTTATATCCTCTCCATTTTAATGTTTTTAAGCCAGTGCACTGTATTCTACATTAAATAGATCATCGCAGGAGATTAGTCTCAGAGCAGCCCTCAGTTGTTCATTCAAATAATATATTTTAAACGGAATATTTTGATTGACTTTATGAGTGCATCCTTAGCATTTTTTTGATATTTTTACCAGTCCTTGTTCTGTCTTAAACTGTATTAACATTGTTGTGAACCAAATCGTTTCTTCATTTGTATTCTGGTAAACAGGTTCATGGTTGTAATCCAAAAATCTATGAAACAGATGAATACATTACATTCAGAAATACCTAAGGAATTACCCAATTGCAAACGGTTATCCCTGAAATCAAACACACAATGAACAGCAATAAATGGACTCAGCAGGTTGTATTCATATATCTATGTATATATTTATTTATTTACCATGATAAAAGAAAAGATAGGAACGTTTGATGGAATAGGAGATACATAGAAGGGGTTAAAAGGAAGAAGAAATAATTTAATTATATTTTAATAAAAACATATTAAAAATTAAAGCACAAGGCATCATTTCAAAAAGGAAAATCATTTCTTGATGGGTCTACTATAATGTTCATATTTTTATAACGATTTTTCAAAGTTCTAAAAAGCTACAAACTCTTTTGTGCTCAAATTTGCCTATCTCTGCCTCAACTAATAAGCTTAAAATTTCTTTAACTGAATCATTTCATTTAACTGGTGGAAACAATTCAATCCTTGACTCATTGCTGTCCAGTTTCCCAGTAATTTGAAAGCTAGGCCAAAGTTCATGGTAACATATCTTTTTACAAGAACTTAGTTTCTTGTGACCCTTTAAGGATCCTGAAAATTGAACTGGAGAATCTAACTGGAGTCTTTAGTCCAATACAGTTTCTGTTTAATCAGCCAGACTGGGACTTCTAAAATCAAGTAGACAAAACTGCTTCTGGTCTCCTCTTGCTGCTAGGGAAAACTGCAGATTACAAGATACCATGGGTTTTTAGATCTTGCACATTATAAGCAATGCATTTTTCAAGAGCCTTGATTAATACCAAAGGTATTAATAAGACATTAAATCTTATGGAATCTGTTTTTCTGGAAGATCATATAGATTATGCAGGCAATCTAAGTACCATAAATCATATAGTGCATTGACTTTTAATAAATCAGTTTGGATACAGAAAATAGAAAATATGGTGTTAGCTATGAGATTCTATTTGTACATTTCTAAAAGGATAATATATTCAATCATGTTTTATAAGAATGCTTTAGTCTTTTTAGAGGGAATGCTGACAATTACCTTCTAAAGAACATTGTTTTATAAAAAAAATGAAACCAGGTATGGTATGAGAGATTATAAAATTGTGCATAAATTATTTTATTATTAAAATTTTATACATTTTATTTAAAATATAATACTGAAAATTTTTCTTTTTTTATTTTTTCCCCATATTCTTTTCTTTTTTCCATTCAAAAACAAATTTACATTTCCTCCCCTTCTCCCAGTCCCCTCCCGCTCCCCCCCCCCGCTGCTTCCTTAAAAGAGGGCATGGTGCCCAGCCCTGTGGGAAGTCCAAGGCCCTCCCTCCTCCATCCCGTCCTAGGAAGGTGTGCATCCAAATAGACTAGGTTCCCAAAAAGATAATACATGCAGAGGAGATAGGTCTTAGTGTCATTGTTGATGGCTTCTCATTCTGCCCTCATTGGCAGCCACATTTAGAGAGTCCAGTTTGATCATATGCTCATTCAGTCCCGGTCCAGCTGGATTTGGTGAGCTCCCATTAGATCAGG
>PVIU01027163.1:0-20897 GCA_004026605.1 Ondatra zibethicus | reverse complement strand
CACACACACACACCCTGCCTACTATTTGAGACAGTGTCTTCAAGTGGGGCCATTTTTGAATGTTATCAGTATGGAGTGTAGTTAGTGGTTGGAGACACAGTTCCTTCAATATTAGTTTCTACATTTGGGAGGAGAGGTTGCTGTTTTGAAGGAAGATTTTTCAAATGACTTTGATGTAGTAACAAAAAGGCCCACAGTGGAGGAGGTGAGGTGCAATGGCTCCTGACTCCTTCTTCCCAACTCTTTGAGGTTGGGAAGACAACTTGCTTGCTTCTGCTGACTTGGCGGATCTTGGTTCGGGCTGTATTTGGAAGGCTTTAGCAGTGGAAGAGGTGTGGTGGCTTAAGAACTTTTTTTTAAATTTATTTTTCTTCATCTGCCTAGAAGTCTCTTCTTCTAGTGGTTGTTGCTTGAGTTCTCTTTTCACGCACATCTATACTTAACAGAAGCTTGGTTGTCTTGCATGCCAGGATTAAGCCAGATTACAGGGATGCTTGTATAGAACTGGCCTGGGAGGAAGGGCTGCCTTTTTGTCCAGTTGGGAGGGTTTGTGAAGGGTTTTACTTTAGAAGACCTCAGTAAGATGATCTAAGAGCAAAAATGAAGGAAAGTGTTTCTGCCAGGCAGAAGTCATGGAGTTGTAGACCCAAAGGCCTGGATTTTAGACTCACTGAAGAGACTGGCTCAGGACTAAAGTAGTTTTTCCTGAATCTTCTCATCTGTGTTGTGTGGAAGTTTCTGGCTGGGCTCCCAGAGTCGCCTGCCACAGGCTCTCTACTATTCAGACAAAACCACCTCTGCTGGGATGCACGAGTACTAGAATATGGAGAAGGACTAAGTACCCCTTCCAAAGATTCTAGACTCTAGGCCCTTGTATTAGTTAAAGCTCCTTCCTCCAGTGTGCTGATAAACGGTTTCTGTAACTGCTCTCTGGTAGTAGTCTAGACATGCATGCCATGGAACTGGACAAATAATGAAACTGTGGGTGATAGGTAGCTGAAAAACAATCCTCTTGAAAGGGAGGGAAGAAGGGAGGGCATCTACTTGTCTGTTATCATTGGTTCTTCCCTCTATTTCTAGATAGGGCTGGAGATTGGGTTGGGTACAATCACAGTGTCTTATCCAAATAGCATGAGCTTGGTTAAAACTCTGGTTTGTGATCCTGCCCGTGGAACCTTGAGTTTAGCCTCTGCTTCATCATCCGCAAGGGGGGCTAGCAGAACTGCCCACTTCAAAGAATTTATACGTTCTTCACTTGTGGTCACCATGATTATTAAATCGGTACATGTAACGCATGTACCCCATTGGCTAACACCAGAGTACTGTGCCCAGACCTGCTAGTGGCTTTCTGTGGAGATAATTTTGGTGAGTGAGGTATTTGATTAGGTATTTTCTCAGTTGCAACTTATTTCAAAAGCGTCAGCAGTGCCCTGCTCTTAGGAAGAAAGAATTGACTGTTTCAGTCCCCCCTCCCCCCCCCAGGTCTCTGAATCCTGTCATCATTGCTCTTGTAATCGTTTCCTTCATTTGTCTTATTTGTGAACATTTGATACTCCCATGTAGGAATATAAACAGTGATTGCTCCATGATTAAGTCCTACTCCTGGTAGGATCTGGCTGACATACTTGGCCTATGCCACTCAAGGATCTAACTTGGCTGCCAGAGGAGCAGTTAGACCAATAGATTTCTCCCATTGATTTAGCTAGTGCTCTGTGCCAGGCCAGATATCTGGCTTTCGATTCTTACTCTGGAGTTCCCTATGCTCCCTATGTTGTATACAAGGAGGTGATGGGTCCTGCCAGACTGGTATGGGGACCAAGGAGGGTTGCAGAGGGGGACACAGGCCTTTCGGGCTCCCTTCCCATTCCCATTCTCCCTTTGCCTTCCTTCTTCACCTCTGCTGCTTCCTGTGTTCCACAGTCTTTTCTGCCTGCCCTTCCCTTAAAAATAGCTTCTGTGATAGCCAGGAGCAAACCCTAAAGAAATGATCCCAAACTGCCCATTGATATTTCGTTTGTAACAATAAAATAAAGGAAACAAGTTAGCTACTCAGTAGGAAGGGAATGGCTACATAGATAATGGTAAGGCCATTTGATAGGAACATAAAGCTGCCATTTTTCAATGTTTGCAAAAGTCGATAATGATGTTTCTTACTGTTTAATGGACAAAGCCAGCTGTGAAAGCATGTTCACAGAATCTAAATGGTTTCAGGGAATGTCTAGAATGAAATTTTCCAAATAGTAACAGTGGTTGCCTCTGGCTCACGTGATTGTTTTGTTTCAGGCATCCTTATGTTTTTCGGTATTTTGTAAAATTTCTACAATGAGTGTATAGGACTTTTATGATCAAGGGATTAAAAAGTAGCAGAAGACAAAATAGCTGTTAGGTGAAGATGAGTCACCACAGAGGCACAGAAAGTGCCCATAGGTGGCAGAACTGTCCTCTCAGGGTGTCAGATTTATGTGCTGTCTCATCTGCCCTACAGGCCTCTTGAGGAGGAGCTGAGGATGAAGAGCATGGCGGATAACACCCTTGGGGGTAAGCATCTGGCAGGCTTTGGGAGTCTGGCCCATTTTCATACCTTCACTCTTTTTCGTGGTGCTGGGGGTGGAACCGGGGGTCCGTATGTGCTGTGCAAATGCTCTGCTACGGAGCTATGTCACCTAACCTTTCTAGTGGCCTTTTACCATTTCTTTCCTCCTTGTTTCTTTCTATAAAAAAGAAAAGGTCACCTTCCTTCGACTGCCACAAAAAGCTTCCAGTGCAAACTTCCAGTTAGTTTCCTAGATGAACAGGATGAGGCTGCTTGTATACCTGTCTTGCTTCAACCTTGCCCTTCTCTTCTCTCTGGCAGAACATCCTGATGTTCAAGAGTCACTGGGTCCCCTGGTGGCCCCCACTCCTCTCCGTCCATGGCCCCAGATGACACTTCAGGTAGGCAGGTCCTTGTAACCTCGGTATGAATAGCCCACAACTGGACCCAGTGGGAGAGCTGACAAGCTCTTGTCTATCCTAGAAGTGGAGTTGGAGGTGGGAGTGAGGTCACAAAACCCAGAGTTTGATGAGGGTAAGCGAAGGCTGAAATTATTCATTGGGTTTAATTGTTCATTGGGTTTAATTGTTAACTAGCAAACAGTTAGGGAATACTTGTTCCATATTATAGACACTGAAAACTTAACACAAATGACATCCTTAAGGGGATTACATGTTTGGGCAGAGGCATAATGAAATAATAAATTACATATATTGTATTTGAGTTGAAGGTGAGTGCTTAGGGAAAATGGAGGGAGGGAGAGCAAGCGGGGGGAATGGAGGGGGGAATGGAGGGAGGGGCCTGAGAAATGAGGCTTGAGAGAAATATAAACGTGAGAGAATGAGCCTCATGAGAAACTGAGAGAAGAGCCTTCCAGGCAAGTGCCAAATTCCTAAGGTGTGCTTCAACTCCTGTATGCTAGAAATAAGACTGAGCCCGCCAGTGCTGGCACAGCCTCTAATCCCAGCACTCAGGAGGCAGAGGCTGGTGGATCTGAGTTCAAGGCCAGCCTGGTCTACAGAGTAACTGCATGACAGCCAGGACTATACAGAGAAATCCTGTCTTGAAAAAACAAACAAAAAAAGCAAAGCAAAGAAAGAAGACTATTGCGAAAGTAGAATGAAGTGGGGGGCAAAGTGGAGGGTTGAGGAGTGAGGTCAGGGAGGTGGCAGCGGACAGACTGGGTGGGGCACGGGAGGCAAGGTGAGGACTTAGGCATTTTTACTCTCAGTGAGGAGGAGACAAGGGAGGGTCATGAGCAGAGGAGGAATGTGGTCTGCTGTGGGACCCTGTTGGAGGAGGGTGAGAAGCAGGGACACCAGGGAAGAGGAAACTGGTGAACCGTGATGCTGTTGGCAGGGGAGGAAACATTTGAAACATGTCTGTTTTAACTTCTGTTTATAAAACTTTAAAGTAAAAGTATATATAAAAGTAAAGAGACTAGTATAATGAACACTCATCACCCAGCTTCAACACATACCGGCATGTGCCCATTCCTACTTTGTAGCATAGCTCTTTCCCTTCCCATTTCCTATAGAATGATTTTGGAAAAAATTCAGATACCATTCAGTTTGTGAATTCTGTAGTTTGTTTCTCAGAAAAATAACTGTAAAACAAAACAAACCCCAATGATTGTGCCATGATCACATCTCTGAAAATTAACAGTGTTCCTTCATAACATTAATGATTAGGTTAGTGATCCAATTTTCTTATGCGTATTCCCAGGACCCAAACAAGGTGATAAATTGTATTTCTTTTTCCTTTTCTTTTCTGTTTTTTTCTCTCTCTTTCCTTCCTTCCTTATTTCTTTCTTTCTTTTTTCCTATTCTTTCTCTTTTTTTTTTTTGAGACAGGGTTTCTCTATGTAGCACTAGCTGTCCTGGAACTCAGTAGACCAGGCTGGCCTTGAACCTGGAGATCAGCCAGCCTCTGCCTCCTGAGTGCTGAGATTAAACTGCGCAGCTGACACATTATATTTTGTCTCAATAGGTGTCTTTACTTTTTAATATCCCAAAGTTTCTTCATTGCAGTTTGTTTACTAAACCCTGTTTGTCATGTAGAGTTCTATGCAGTCTGGGTTCGGCTGATTACATTCAATGTGGAAACACATTTCTTTTTTATTAATTTTTTTTTTTTTGGTTTTTCGAGACAGGGTTTCTCTGTAGCTTTGGAACCTGTCCTGGAACTAGCTCTTGTAGATCAGGTTGGCCTCGAACTCACAGAGATCTGCCTGCCTCTGCCTCCTGAGTGCTGGGATTAAAGGTGTACGCCACCACCACCTGGCAGATTTTTAAACTTTATTTTATATACCAACCACAGTTTCCACTCCCTCCTCTCCTCCCATTCCCTTCCCTTCCCCCACCTCCTTTTTACCCACCACATTTCTTATTCTATTTAAAAATTTTTAAATTACATTTATTTATTTATTTATTTTGTTTTTGCGAGACAGAGTTTCTCTGTGTAACAGCCCTGACTGTCCTGCAATTAACTCTTGTAGACCAGACTGGCCTAGAACTAACAGACATCCACCTGCCTCTGCCTCCCGAGTGCTGGGATTAAAGGCGTGCACCACCACCACCCAGCTATTAATTTATTTATTGTGTGTGTGTGTATCTGTGTATGTGTACAGGTGTGTGCATGCCACAGTGTGTGTGTGTCACGGTCAAAGGACAACTTGTAGGAGTTAGTTCTCTCCTTCTATGGTGTGGGTCCTGGGAATCATACTCAGACTATCAGGCTTGGTGGCACGTGCCCTTACCTATTGAGCCATCTTGCTAACTATAACCCTCTTACTCTATTTTCATTAATTCATTAATTTTATTTACTTTAGTGTTTTATTAAATTGCATCTACTAAACCATTATTTTTGCTAAATATATTTGTTCAATGTTGTCTAGCATTATGAAATTGACTTAAACAGAGCTCATTCCATTAAGTTCTATTAAATTCTATCATTCTACTTCTTTTATTGGCTGGACTTTTTCTCTGAAGAAAATTATGATACATTCATTCATTCATGGATTCAAAACTTATTTGTTGACTCTGAATCCACTGCATTTGTTTATTTTCATGGTTACATGGAAGTATCTCTGGCCAGGAGTAGTCTTTTTTCTGTCTCTTTGTACTTACTAGAACTTCCCGTTATTTTGTGAACCTCTTCTCACGTCTTGCTATGATTATATATCATGGTCTTGTACTTTACCTGCTCCAAACCCGGAGAAAGCAGTCTTACTAAGAAACCTTGGTTCCTTTCAGTGGAGAACCATGTCTGGAGATTCAGATGGGGTTCAGCAGTACTGCTGCTATTAGACTGAGCATTGTTTTCAAAGACAACTAGGAAGTAAATATTAATGTTTTATTACATTTATGTGTGCGTATACACCTTGTAGGGATTGGCTCTTTCCTTTCCAACATAGGGGCCCTGGGGATCAAACTCAGGTTATCATATTTGGCAGCAAATGCTGTTACCCATCCTGAAATTGAAAGTTTGAAATGTATGCCCTGGCAATGCTGAAGCACGCGTGGGCAGCCCGTATAAGGCGGTTCTGTTGAACTTGTCCATATTGGGTTTCATGGTCTAAGTTGATGAGGACCACTGACCAGGTCTCTTCCTCAACAGGGCACCAGATCTCATTACAGATGGTTGTGAGCCACCATGTGGTTGCTGGGAATTGAACTCAGGACCTTTGGAAGAGCAGGCAGTGCTCTTAACCACTAAGCAATCCTACCAGCCCATAAATAAATATTTTTAAAAGAGAAAACCCATCATGAATTCATTTGTTACTGACAGCCATTCACTGAGTACAGATACCCAGTGAATCACTTAGCACTATCACCTGCAAGAAGAGGTCTCTGTGTACTTGCTCGGACATGATCAAGTCTTTGGCAGTTAGACAATCACAGGGGATTCTTGGACATATTTTTGCCTGGAAAACTCTTGGAACTGGGTGTGGGGTGTTACCAGTTCTTACTGTCTCTTCTTGTTCCCTCCCCTCTTCTACTTTCATTCCTTTCTCTCCCTATGCACATGCTGTAAACAGGTTTCTGAAGCTACAGTGACCAGAAACCCTCAAGAAGAAGGCGACATCCCCAGAAGCAACCCACCTGTGGCTTTTACAGAGGTCCTCCAGACACCAGCCATCAGAATTCCTCCATCTACCCGTGGCCTGGGTGGCCCCCCAAGGGACCAGGCCTCAGGGCCAGATGCAAGCGATAGAGCCACTGGGCCCTTCCTGGAACCCAGTCAGCACCAGGTGGAGGCCACGTGGGAAAGTGGAGGGGGTCGAAAGGCCCCCACAGTGGGGGCTGTGACAGATGAGCCCGCTCGGGGTCTGGAAATTGTGAGTGGGTTGGAGGAGTTGCTTGGTGAAGACACCATTGACCAGGAGTTGGAGCAGCTCTACCTGTCTCACCTGAGCCGTTTGCGGGCTGCTGTGGCAGCAGGGGGTGGTGGGGAGGGCTCTACAGATGGGGGGACGTCCCCCAGCCATTCCCTGGGCATACTCACGGACCGTGACCTGATCCTGAAGTGGCCTGGCCCTGAGAGGGCCCTGAACAGTGCCCTGGCCGAGGAGATCACGCTGCACTATGCGCGCCTGGGGTGTGGCGTGGAGCTCATCAAGGACACTGAGGACCCTGATGACGAGGGGGAGGGCGAAGAGGGGCTCTCCATCACTCCCTCTAGCCCTGATGGAGACAGCCCTAAGGAATCACCTCCAGAAATCCTCTCTGGGGTGCGCTCTGTGGGAGATGTGTGGCTCCCATGGGCTGGGGGCTCCAGATGTGACAGCCCTGTGATTCTGGGAACACAGGGACAGTTTACTGAGAATCCAGAGAAAGGGGTGGGCAAGGACATCAACTCTTTGCATATGAATAGGCCCATAGTTGGGGTGACCAGGTCCCCAGGGGAGGCTGGGACAGAAGCCCAGATGGAGGTTCCTACTGAGTGGACAGGCAGTTTGCTATCTATTTCTGATAATGAGCCGGCTGCCCCAGCTCTGCCAGAGCAAAGCGCTGCTCTCCATAGTCCCCCGGGGACTGAAGTTTGTCCTTCTAGTGTAGCCAACCCTCATGTGACCTCCCAGGATGAAGAGGGTGGAAGCCTAAACCCTGAGTGCCCAGAGAGGTCTCCCATGCCAGCAGCCCCTGCAGAATGTATGTGTGGATTGGCTCCTCAGCTTTGGGGGCCCTTGACTCAAACTCTGGGTGTCCTGGCTGGTCTAGTTGTGGTTCCTGTGGCTTTGAACAGTGGTGTGTCCCTTCTGGTGCTTGTGCTGTGCCTCTCTCTGGCCTGGTTCTCGTAGGGATTGCCCGTAGGAGCAGTGACAGCAGATTTCCTCCTCTTTGGGGTCTGAAGATTTGCAGTCCCTCTGTCACCCCAAAGAGTTGAGATGTAGCCTGTGTAGTGAGGGGCTTCGCTCCTTTGATTTTGAGAGTGCTTGACTGGAGAGAGGCCTTCCCAGCTCTGAGCTCTCTGCAGTCAGCGCCAGGCTTCCCGCAGTAGAGCTTGTGAAGTGGAAGGAATGGCGGATCATGTGAGAAATTTTAGAATGGAACCAGGCATGTCCCCCCCCACCCCCGAGCCTGTATTTATTTTTGTATAATTCTCTGGATGAGGGAGAGTGGTCATGAGCTGGTCTTGGGGCACAATTACCCAGAGATATATTTATTAACAGCCAATCTGTGCAACCTGCTGGAGCTTTATTTTTAATTTAATTTATATAGAGTACCTATTATTATATGCCACAATAGAGCTCTATGAGAAATGTGTCTTGCTGTGCTGGTCTCCTGTTTGGGCCTGAGTGTGTAGGGTGGTCACATTCTGGGGAATTATCATGGTCCATGGTGGGAGTGGAGATGGCCGTGGCCATGCCTACTGCTGCCTCCTCAATGTGTTCTTGAGGATCTGTATCTCTTTGCCTTGTGGTCCTAATATATGTGGTCCTTTGGTCGTGCATATCTTGTTTGTGGGAGCCTGTGTCTGTGTATATGGGTGGTTGTGGTGGGAGCCAAGAAGAAGAGTATTGGCCACGTGAAGTTTTGGTGTTAGTCACACGTCTGCAGTGGTGACTGTGGTCATCTGTAAATATGGAGACATGGATTAGCCACAAGGTTTTGAGGTTACTGAAAAATAAAAGCTTTTGACACCAGCAGGGAGACCCCTCAGGCCCCCAAATGGGGAAGGCCCCAGAAAGGAATTAATGTACTGTGAAAAATTTGTATCAGATTTGTTGTCCACAGACATTGCATTTCTACTCCAAACAGGAAACTAAGAAGCTTTAATAGAAAGGTTAGATACATTTATTGCATGCAAATAAAAACTCTTGGCATAGCAAAATAAAACACAATATATTTATTTACTTCCCTTTACAGCAAACCTTTTAAAAGTGGTAATTGTTTTGGTGATTTATTTATTTAGCAGGGTCTCAGACTGGTTGGGAGCTCACTGTTCTGCTGATGCAGCCTCCTAGCAGTGAGGTTATAGATGTGTGTCAGCATATATGCCTAGTGGTACAACAAAACTTTTTAAAAGAATTATTGTAGCAGCTTTCTCCATTCTTTTGTATTCCGCCAATACCCCTATGTCTTTCTGAAATAGTCCCAACCTGTATTTTTCCCCCAGCAATTTAAAAATTTGCTGCTGCTGTTACAGCAACAGTTAAGCCCCAGATCTCATCTTACATAGATTCCTGGCAGCATTTGACGGTTGTTATCTTTATGGATCCCCCACACTCCTAGTTTTCCCACTACTCACTGGCTATTCTAGAACAGTGCCCATCAAGTATGTCTGCCTAGGAAATGACCATTGAATGAAACATGAAGTAACAGACATGTATATAAAGAAATACAGAGAACTGTGGTTACAGTTTCAGCTTAGCTTTGCAAGTGGTGACTGACTGAGCACCTCTGCTCTGGACACCGAGTGAAGATCTCACAGTCCTGTGGTGGTGAGAGGTACAGATAATAAGTCTTGCCGGGCGGTGGTGGCACACGCCTTTAATCCCAGCACTCGGGAGGCAGAGGAAGGTGGATCTCTGTGAGTTCGAGGCCAGCCTGGTCTACAAGAGCTAGTTCCAGGACAGGCTCCAAAGCCACAGAGAAACCCTGTCTCGAAAAACCAACCCCCCCCAAAAAAAAGAAGTCTCTGAGCAGTATGCTCAGTGTGTTAACAGTGTTAAGTATTATGGGCTGGGAAAGCCCAGGACAGGTGCTCTGCCTAGTCGAGAACTCTGGAAATCTTGGAGGATTTGATTCCTGGCCTGAGTTCCCCAAAGTGAGGAAGAGCCTGGCAAACAGTGAAGGGGAGAAGAGGACCAGTCAGAAGGAGTAGCCTTGTGGCATGAAAGGAAAAAGCAGCCAGTGAGAAATTCAACACACCTGGTTTTCAAGCATTATTATTTTTTATACAGCTTCTCTGTAGCCCAACTTAGTCTTGAATAATGATCCCCGATCCCCCTGCTTCAGCCTCCTAGGTGTTGAGTTTACAGCATTAATTACCATGCCTGACCTCAAGAAGGTATTTTGACTTCTCAAATACCAATGTCTGTGTCTTAGTTATGGTTTCTATTGCTGCAGTGAAACAGCATGACCATAAACAACTTGCGGAGCAAAGGGTTTATTTCAGCTTACAGTTCCACAGTATAGTCCATCACTAAGGGAAGTCAGGAACTCAAACAGGGCAGGAGCCTGGAAGCAGGAGCTGATGCAGAGGCCTCAGAGCAGTGTTGCTTACTGGCTTGCTCCCCATGTCTTGCTCAGCCTGCTTTTGTATAGAACCTAGGACCACCAGCCTAGTGATGGAACCACCTACAATGGGCTGGGTCCTCACCCATCAATCACTAATTAATAAAATGCTTTACAGCTGGATCATATGGAGGAATTTTCTCAGTTGATGCTCCCTCCTTTCATGTGACTCTAGTTTGTATGTCAAGTTGGCATAACACCAGTGGGCACAGTCCAGATATCTATGAATTTCTTTTGATGTGATTTTTTTTTTTGAGACTGGCTCTTGCTTTGTAGTCCCAGGCTGGCCTTGATCTGTCCATCCTTCTGCCTCAGCCTCCCAGGTACTAGGATTACATGCCTGACTTTGATTTGATAATTTTATGATTGTTTGAAAGTGGTCCTTATGCCAAATTGTTTGAAAAAAGGACAAATTGCTATCAATGTATAATTTATGAAATGTGTCCCCAAAAGGAGCAGAAAACTTTAAGTAGTTTTATAACCATTGAAGAAACAGAAGTTTTCCTACACAGATACTCTGGGCCCAGATGGCTTTGCTATTTTAAAACCCAAGTAACAAATAACTCCACTTTTTCAACAGTAATTCCATGGTGTAGAAAAGGAGTACACGCTCAATTCATCTAATGGGGCTGATAGAATCTTAATATTTTAAGAATCTGATGAACTGAAAATGAATAGCAACAAAACCATCTCATGAATATAGACAAAAATATTCTAAATCAAATGCTTGCTAAGTCCAATATATTTTTTAAAAAGTCTAAAGTGAGCAAATTGAGCCTGGCATGGTGATGTCTGCTCTAATCCTCAGCTTTCTGAAGGTTGAAGCAGGAGGATTGCAACTTTGAGGCCAGCCTCTGCTACAGAATGAGTTCAAGACCAGTCTTGGCTATAGAGCAAAACACTGTCTCAAAAAGCTTGGGGAAAAAAGAAAGACCAAGTTGGATTTATTTCTAATATGTCATGTATTTTAATATTTGAAATAACACAAATACCCTCATTAGCATATTAAAGGAGGAAAACCATAGGAACTAGAGAGATGGCTCAGCAGTTAAGAGCACGTGGTGCTCTTTCAGAGGACCTGGGTTCAACCCCCAGCACACATCTGGTGGCTCACAACCATCTGTAAATACTAGTTCTAGGGGATCCAATCCTCTTCTGGCCTTCGCCAGGCACACACATCGTGCACACTCAGGAAAACACCTATACACAAAATAAAAAAAGAAAAGTTACAATTGTGTCAATATTTAGAGAGAGTTAGATAAAATTCAACATTTATTTATGATTTTTTTTCAAATCTTAGCAAAACCGCCAAATGAATTTTCTTGGCAGAAAGCTTATCTAGAAAGATTTTCAACGGACTGCATACTTCGACTGAAATGTTGAATAGAATCTGACATTGGAGCTGCAATCAGGCTACTGCTATCGTTAATAGTCAACATTGTACTCAAGGTCCAGCACAATGAAGACATGAAAAAAACACATTTAGGGGCCAGCGAGATGGCTCAGTGGTTAAAGGTACTTGCTACCAAGCCTGATGATCTGAGTTCAATCCCTGAGGTCCACATGGTATAATGAGAGATTTCCACACACATGCTGTGAGACATGTCCCCCATAAATAAACGCTATAATAGTTTATGAAGAAGAAAATATTTAAGCCTTGGAAACAAGGAAGAGAATTATTATTTGTAGGTTATACCATTATGTATGCGGAAAAGCCAAAATAGTCTGTGAAAGAGTTTAGAATGATTGATTAATTTAGAAAAATTTCTGTATACAAAAATCTATATTTAAAAGTCTTTTTGGCTTGGACTGGGACTGTCGTTCAGTGGTAGAATGCTTAACAAGTGTGAAGACCCCAGTCCCATCACAAACACCAGAAAAATAGGGTTTTATCGTCAGACAACACAGAAAATTTTAATAAACCATTCATAAACAGCTTAGAACTTAGCAACTAAGGGCAATATGTTTTTGGAAAAATTACAAAACCTAATTGAAGAATTTTAAAGACTGAAATAGATTCACATATTTATTGGAAGAATCAGGATGGTAAAGCCATCATGACCCTCTGATCAGTGGTCCTCAACCTTCCTAAACACTGCAACTCTTAACTAAGTTCCTCATGTTGTGCTGACTCCCAACCAGAACATTATTTTGTTGTTACTTCATAACTGTAACTTTGCTACTGTTATGAATTGTAATGCAAATATATGATATACAGGATATCTGCTATGTGATTCCTGTGAATGGGTTGTTCAACAGGTTGAGAACCATTGCTCCGAACTGTTTTGTAAATTCAATGTAAACCCAATCACAATTTGTGGGTGCATTCATATTGTGACAAATTAGTTTTTTTTTTTTTAGTTTTTCAAGACAAAGTTTCTCTGTGTAGCTTTGGAATCTGTTCTGGAACTCACTCTGTAGAGCAGGCTGGCCTCAAACTCACAGAGATCCGCCTGCCTCTGCCTCCTGAGTGCTGGGATTAAAGGTGTGTGCCACCACCGCCTGGTGACAAATTAATTCTTAAATGTGTATGGAATGAGACATAAAGGTACATTAATCCAGGTGGTGCAATATTGTTCAAGCCTAGGTAAATAGGTGGTCTCAGATAACACTCCTATGTAGACATAGAATCAGTGATGAAGAAAAAGATTCTAGACCAGTAGGGGAACAGTGAAGTTTTTAATGAATGGAACAGTTGGCTGTCTACTTTGGAAGAAATGAATTTTGATTCCTATATCATAAATAAAAACTCTCTGTGAATTAAAACATAAATATGCAAAGGAAAAGCAAATCACTTTATAATATGACCCAAAGTTGTTCTTTGCGGTGTCAAGTTTTTCATTCTGTGCAAAGATAAGCACTCTAACCGAGCTATACCTAACCCTCAGGCAGGAAAACCATTTGTATGCTCAGGATAGAAAAGTTTTCCTCCAACAAGACACAAAGAACACTAACCATAAATGAAAATTGTAAAACATTAAATGACATTAGGAATGCCTACTAACCAAGGGATATAAGTAACATTTTGGGAGAAGACAATGGAAACATGTCTAACTGATGAAGGTCTTAATCTTAGAATGTGTTGAAAACTACAAAGAGAAAATCCAGGGCCCAAACAGGTATATTAATGACTTGTGACATTCACAAAATGGAATATTATGCAACGAGAAGGAAAGATCTACCGCTGCATGACCTGGGCGAATCACATGGCTGTGATGTTGAGTGAAAAGAGCCAAATATATATTAACATATTATGGGAATCATTTAATCAAAGTTCGTAAACAAGTAAAACTAATGCATTACCATGTGAAAAAAAATGTAAAGAAAGGTGAGGGGATGATTAAAAGTCACTGTGCACTCCCTCTGTGGGAGGGAGGGATGTGGCTAGGAAGGGAACCTACAAGACTTGTGAGACGTCCATCATTCAATAGTGTTCACTTTGGCTGTGACTCATGGATGTACAGCTTATTTTGTCTAGTTATTAACTTTCAAAATGTACATTTCGAGGCTGAAGAGATGACTCAGTAGTTAAGAGTACTTGCTGCTCTTTCAGAGGGCCTGAGTTCGGTTCCTAGCATCTACATCAAACAGCTGACAAACCGTCTCTGACTCCAGCTCCAGGGGATCTGATGTCTCTGGCCTCTGCGGGCACCTGCACTCATGCGTGCGCGAGACACATGAACATACAAACACACATACACACCTACACACAATTAAAACATTGTAAATCTTAAAATGTACATTTTTATTTTAGACTCTCGGGCAACAAAGTGAATCGAGCCAAACTTCAGTGAGGAAAGGGAGTAGCACAAGGCTCCCAGCAATCCCATTCTGGCCTAAGGCATGAAGTATAGGGGACCTGCAGCCTCCCGAAGCTCCCCTGGGTTCAGTCTCTTGCCTTTTTTCCTGGCTGCCCCAGGAGCTTCCTCATCCCTGTTTGGGTGGATGATGCCATGAGGAATTAGCCTGTATCTTGAAATGGTTGTGAAGCAGGGCCTCCTATCTCCCAGGCCACGGATGGCACATGCTCATCTTGTCCTCGGATGATGAAGTTCATGTCCTCTTGGGCCTCATTACTCCCATCATTAACCAGGATATTAACCATCAAAAGCCTGGTTGTATGACTAGAAGAGAATTATTAGTTCTCTCAGAGCCTCAGTTCTCCATTCATAAGAGGGATTTGGTACCCACTGGACTGGGTGATTGCACCCTCTGGGGTTATAACATGACCTTCCTCAGACCCACATTCATTTAGTGGATGTAGTGTTTGATATAGCATAGCAGGAGCGGCACGGGCAGGGGCTAGAATGACAGGGTCCTAGACTGAGTCTTCCCAGCCATCACACAATGGATCTGTTCTTTCTGCCTCCCGTGGCTCATCTATTGTCAGGGAGTAACTTTCCTCCGCAAACAGTTCTCTGAAGTTGAAAGGAGACAAGCCTGTCAGTCACTAATTTACATTTTCATTTCCGTGATAAAACACCATGACCAGAGCAACTTACAGAAGGAAGGGTTTATGTTGGGATTACATTTCCAGAGGGCTAAGAGTCCATCATGGTGGGGCAGCATGGCAGCAAGCAGCAGCGGGCATGCTGACTGGAGCAGCAGCTGAGAGCTCACACCTCAAACCTCACACAGGAAGCAGAGAGAGTGGAACTTGAAATGATGTAAGTCTTTTGAAACCTCAAAGCCCACCTCCACTGACATACTTCCTCCAGAAAGGCCGCATTTTTTAATCCTCGCCAAACAGCCACCAACTGGGGACCAAAAGCACCGCAGCCAGTGACAATGGCCATCTTTCACAGAACAAGCTTGTGTTCAAGCTTGCCATTGTCATCTCTCATAAGGATTTACAGCTGATGTCGTCACAATTGTTCCCAATCTGTGCATGGATTGTTACAATGTCAATGATGTGCAGGGTGAGGACCTCCAGGGACCTTCCTGACCTGCTCTCTAGGGGACTAGCACCTGCCCAGTGTCTCTGTCACTGAGGCTGATTAGGGCATAGGCCCACCACATGGTAGGCTGGGTGTTTCTGACTTAGATGGCCCTGAGGGAGGGAGAGGAGCAGGAAAGGATGGGAGATTGGCTCATGTTCCTGCCTGAATTAGTTTTCTCCTCCTGTTGCAGATTTACAATAAACTTAGAAAGGCCCAGACCAACAAATGGTCACTGCTAGATTTCTGAAGCAGCATATATAATGTTAGATTGCTGAGATAAAGGGACATGAAGCCAAAAGAGACTAGAAACTGACTTCAACAGACTGGACTGTATATTCCTTTTTTTTCCATTGTATTATTTATTTTATTTTTTTTTTCAAAAAGTTTATTACAATGTACTACAGGCTCCAGGATAACACTTCATTTTAACTATAGGTGGCAAAGATGTTATAGTAGGGAATCCAGATGTTTCACAGGCTCCAGGTTAATACTTCATTCTAGCTGTAGATGGCAAAGATGTTATGGCAGGGAATCCAGATGTTTAAATAGGAATGGAAGAGGGTCACCATCATCTCAGGTATGAGGGACAGCTGACTTTTTGCCAGATTTCTTAATTCCACCTGTGGCCAGGGGTCCCTTCCCTGTGGCTTTGGCTTTTAGCTCCTTGAGTTTCTTCTGCTCTTCTTTTTGTTTCTGCTTGAAAGCCTTATCTTCCTCGTCCATTTTCTTGGCCTGCTTCTTGGGCTGTTTCAGGGGCTTCTTTTTGCCACCTTCCTGGCCCAACATGGCACCTCCAGACACCCTTTCTCCAGACCCTGATTCTAAGCCCTGGACTGTATATTTCCAACAGCAAGGAGCAGACAGCAGGAAAAGGGTGTCTGCTGAAGGGGAAGGGGTACTTAGGGTTTCTATAGGAGGTTTGGGGAATGGGAAATTAAATGCAGCTGCTGGAGCTACATGTAAGACTGCAGTTTATCCTTCATGGAGTCGTTTGTCCAGACAAGGCATTTTTTTTTTCCTTTAGAAAGTGCTTTGCCCTGGCTACCAGGATGTGGGTGCTAGTGGCTGATTGAGTGATAGTAGCAGTGAGGGGGGAGGGGCTGGAGTTTCAACAAAGGGTCTTGGTCAGGGCCTGGCAGAGTTTGGTCAAGGCTTACTCTAACAGTCAGAGGTCTCATAGGTTTGTAGGCTGGTCCTTCAGGAGGAGCTAGGGCATTGGTTCAACCTGTGGGTCGTGACCCCTGTGAGGTTGCATATCAGCTATCCTGCATATCAGATATTTACATTACAATTCATAACAGCAGCAAAATTATAGTTATGAAGTAGCGATGAAAATGATTTCATGGCTGGGGAGTCACCACGACATGAGGAGTCGTATTAAATGGTTGACGCTCCTACTCTAGGGGGAGCATTCATCTTCTTCCCTCCCCAAGTTGTAGCTGCATCCTGCAGCCCTTGGCTCATGTTCTCGTCCTCAGTATTCGGAGCCAGTCATGGCCAGTCAAGTGGAGAGCAGAACTTGTGGTGGATAGCATGGCACAGTCAAATGACAGGGAGTTCTGGTGGTAATAACACTGTGAGCGTTTCCCCCGCCCTTCCTCTGCCCCAGGCGCAGCCGAGCACTTCCCATGAGCCATGTTTTCCTTACAACAATCACAGGAATGGAGAGGCTACATTGACTACGAGCTAACAGATGAAGAGACCAAGGCTCTGGGACTCTGAGTTCTCCTCAGCCCTGAGCACAGTCCACTGTGGCCTTTCCTGGTCATTCATTCCCTCCTCTTCCTTGTTTAGCATCGGCATTTCATAATGGTAATGCTGTTCTCAGTTTTCAGCCCAGCTGACATCTGCATCCATTCTACAGGGTGGCTGTGGTCCAGGATGAGGACAGTTCCATATCTGACCTTCCTGTTAATGAAAGTGGCCTTTCCTTTCCTTTTCTTTCCTTTTTCCTTTCCTTTCCTTTTCCTTTCCTTTTCCTTTCCTTTCCTTTCCTTTCCTTTCCTTTCCTTTCCTTTCCTTTCCTTTCCTTTCCTTTCCTTTCCTTTCCTTTCCTTTCCCAAGGGAAGCCTGTGGCCCATGGTGGTCGTGGTCCCACATTGGGGCTGTAGTGCCATCAGACATGGTTTAGCCCTGAACAACCCACATTATAGTAATGTCCACTTTTGCTAGAAGGGTGCACTCTATCTCCCAAACAGGGAAGGCTTCAGAGGACACATAGGAGGGTCAGTCTTTTTCTTTTTACATTTTTTATTTGAAAAAAAATGTTTTTTTGAGACAGGGTTTCTCTGTGTAATACTCCTAGCTGTCCTGGAACTCACTTCGTAGATCAGGCTGGCCTCAAACAAACTCACTGAGTGAAAAAAATTACTATTATTTTGAAAAAATTACTTAGAGTTTGACAATTTATTGTTTTATTGTGTGTGTATGTGTGCATGAATGTATGCAGGTATACATTTATGCACATGATTTATGGAGGTCAGACAAGATACACACAAGATCAGACCATGTGTGATTGCTGGCTACTCTAACTCGGGTCTCATGGTTGCACATCAAGCGTTCTTAACCACAGAACCAGCTCTTCAGACCCCAGCAAGTACATTTTAAGCAGCCATTTATTTATTCTGTGTTATGAGCGTTTGTGTACCACATGCATGTCTGGTGCCCACAGAGGTCAGAAGGGAGCATGGGATCCCTTGGAACTGGAGTCATAGCTGGTTGTGAGCCACCACCTGGGTGCTAAGAATGGAACCCAAGAATAGAACCCAGGGCCTCTACAAGAGCAACACGTGCTTTTAAATGCCGAGACATCTCCCCAGCTCCCCCACAACAATTTTTTCATGTAAATCATGACTCTCACATTCATGCTAATCACCCGTTTAAAGCGGGTGGTATCATACACAGTACAGAAGGCAGCCCAAAGCAAGAGAACGCCAAAGCAGAGACTGGAAAAAGAAGCAGACAAGGCTAGTAACTGGAGGTCACCCTTTCTGCTGCCCTATCTGTTAGCCCTTTAGAATGCCAGTCTAAACTCAGGCTCGGGCAACGGCGCAACCTACTTTCAGAGCAAGTAGCTTGACTGGAATCAAAAATAAATTGGGAATGGAGCACCATGGCTGAGTTTAGAGCCTGAAAATCTACAGGAAGTAACTGATATTTGAAATGATTAAAAACCTCAGTTTGATAAGTGGGGCAAACTAGATGGATGGTGGAACCAGCAAGAATGACCCCATTACCATAAACTGGCTTCCTGTAACAGAGCTAATGAGCACCCCAGACTCTTGTCTGGAAAAAGGTCAGAGCTCATCTGCCTGCTTTGGCCTTTCTAATTACCTTGCAAGATAAGGGCCGGAACAAAAACATATCTTTGAAACTCAGAGCCCTGAAAGCTCCGCTCCACTGTTGCTTTTTCACCTGCAGCAGCCATCTTGGCAGTAGGACCTAGCTTCCAACCAAACTGGACTTGTGTGCCTGGTTCAAGGACCACCAGTAGAAATAGAGTTAAGATCGTGGACAGCCTAGCTAGGTGTCTCTGTTGCCTTGTCCCCCACGTCTCTGATCCCCGCGTACACTGTTCATGTGTCCACACTGCAGGAACCCCTTTTCTGCAGCTCAAAAATGAAGAACCATTGTACATGTCCACAGAGGCTTGAGCCCTAGCGGGCACAAGCAGCATATCTGAATAAGGATTACACTCAGCTCTATTGAGTCTTCTCTATAAGGGGTTCCTAGCTCAACTGTGGCTTAAGCTTAGCCAGATGAGGCCACATGTATGAAAATTCATTAAGAGAAACACATGTTGACACTAGAGCTGTGATTTCCAACTGCGGGCAGTTTGTCCCTACAAGACATTTGGCAATCTCTGGAGACACTTTTGGGTGTCAGAACTAGGGTGGGTCAGGGATGCGATCAAATATTATATAATGCACAAAACAGCCCTCGACTACAAAAGACTGCCAAAGTCATTTCCAACCAGGGATGGGGTGAGAGCAGAGATAGCAGCAGGATGAGAGTAATTAAATTAAGTCAAATTAAACTTTTAATTAATTTTAGAAAGGAACTTTGCTGGAAAGCTACAAAAACACAGGATTAGATGGCTTACTGGAGGAAGATCCTGCTGCTGGCAGCGAGATATGGAGGGACTGCAAACGTAAGATCTTAGGTGTACAGTGTCCTAGGCAATGGCTACTCTCCCAGCCCATTAACCTCTGCATCACTTCAGCGCTGCTCATCTCATCCACACGCACTGTTTGAGGAGGAAAGTTTAAAAACTTGAAGTTGGCATGGCGGTACACAATCTCAGAACCTGGCAACCTCTTGTCATGGAGTAGGGAGGGGCTCGTGGAGCCCCTAACTCCTCCATGAGGATGTATATGCAGTTCACAGTTAGCGGGGAGGGAGAGGCATTTCCTTTAGTGGCGTAGCCCATGCTCCTGTAAGCAGCCCCGGTGAAATTCACTGGGTCACAAGAGCAAGTTATGAGAGTGGAAGTGGGACTAGTTAGGAAGAGGAAAGAGGCCAGTGGGCATGGGACAATATATATGAGATATGTCAGCATGTACATGTAGGAAAATGCCATAACAAAACCCATTATCACAGAGAATTAATATATGTTAATAAAACAGTAAGGAAGTTTCAAAAGGTGAGCTGGTGGCACGTGACCGCAGTACCAGTAGGAGAGTGGGGTCAGACGGGTCAGAAGCTCAAGGTCATATTGGTTACTTAGTGAATTCAAGGCCAACCTGGGATACTTGAGACTGTCTCAAAAACCAACTATTGCCAGACAGTGGTGGCACAGGCCTTTAATCCCAGCACTCGGGAGGCAGAGGCAGGCAGATCTCTGTGAGTTCGAAGCCAGCCTGGTCTACAAGAGCTAGTTCCAGGACAGGCTCCAAAGCCACAGAGAAACCCTGTCTTGAAAAACCAACCAACCAAACAAACAAACCAACTATAGTTTGTACCCAGACCTTTACTCAGGAGCAGGGAACTTGTTCTGGGTTCTCAGAGAACTTTAGCTCAGGCCTATGATGTCCATAGGCCTGAGCTAAACTCCTCTGGCCAACCAGTAACCACTTGGTTAGTCTTGCTTTAGGGGGAGCAGAGGCCAGAAGAAGAGGGAGAGTAGTCCCCATGCCTTTGGAGGCGGTTAGATAGGGAAAAGCAGGGCCCTTGGGCCACTGGCTGTAGGAGGGGTAGGTGTGGGGTAGTGTCTCTTCGGGGATGGACATGGGTGGCGCTCTAAGACTGCAGAATCACTCCTATGGGAGCTATGATTACTCCATGGCCTGTCTTTGTTTCCCTTGGATCTCACGTCTTTCTGAGCTGCACCTGCTGTGGTAACTCCATCCACAGTCCCAACCTCCCCAGAGCAATGCGAATCAGGTGGACAAAACTCATTGACTCCTCAACCAGGGTTAGGACAGTTTGTCTTTTCTTCTTTGCCTGGGTAAAGCTGCAAAACAATCTCACACCAGTTTGGATTAAAAGGGGTTATCTGTTGGAGGGGAAAAACTTACAGAACACCATCCTACATCACAGTCCTCTCGTAGCAAACAGGAAACAGAGAGTCTAGCAGTTTGAACGGGAACAAGAGAGAGAGCTGGAGGGCTGCCGCTACGGTTTAAAATGAAACAGACCACGCCCCAGTGGGCTGGTATCTTAAAGGCTATTGGCTGAAGGAGC
>PVIU01027162.1:0-20898 GCA_004026605.1 Ondatra zibethicus | reverse complement strand
CTACTGAGGAAGCTCATGCAGCCCTGTCTGTCTCCCTCTTTATGCTCTGCCTTTCTGGCGTGGGAGCAGCGTAGCAAGTCTAATAACACCAACATGTCCTAGTACCTAGGATTCAGGATGTGACATCCAGTGGACTAGAATAATCCAAGACACAGCCTTAATTCATGTGTTCATGGGGTTCTGATGACTGTGTTCATGGCGTTCTGATGACTGTGTTCATGGGGTTCTGATGACTGTGTTCATGGGGTTCTGATGACTGTGTTCATGGGGTTCTGATGACTGTGTTCATGGGGTTCTGATGACTGTTCATGGGGTGCTTTGTCCTGGGGACCATGCTCTACCACAGGCTGAATATGGAGCTTGAGGAGCTGAAAATAGATCATCAGAAGGAGACATCAGAGCTGGAGAAATTACACAAGGAAATTCGTGAGGCCTCTTCCAAGTGCAAGGAGCTGACTGAGAAGACCACCTCCTACCGGTGAGCGTCTATTGGATGGGACCCTGCACTTTGGAAGGACACTGCTGCACTTATTTCTCTTTAAACCAAAGTGAGGGCTGTGCTGCTAGCTTGTTTATCTTGTACTTGTCCTCCCAGACTGTTTTCTCCCACGTGCAATGAGTCCGAGAGCCCCTCCCAACATTGTCCTGTCAGGTTCCAGAGCTTCTAGATAGAAAACATGCTTTGCACCATGAATGGTCTCTGGTACTCTGACAGGGGCTTACAGAGCCTGTTGCTATGGACATAGATGTGGAATGTATTCCTCTTGGGTCCTCTGTCTTCCCTCAGACCATGTTTGCTCTATAACTGATGATGTTCTCCCAATACCATGATCAGTGTAGGACCATTGTGTGTTGGGGTACAGAATCCAGTTCTCAGAGGTGCATCACCTGGGTGATACTGGCATGGCTAATGTGGGCTGCAATCCGGGGCTGTCTGAGGACAGGGGACCTTGCAGGGAAGGTGGAATTCGTAGGTAGGAGGGGCAGATTGTTTGCGATGGTGAAGCGCCCTCCACAGCCGGCTTCTGAGGGAAAGGACACAGATGAAGGAAAAGTGTGCATGTTGAGAGAGGACAACAGAAAGCTGCAGCAGGAGCAGATTTTCCTGCAAGAGTCCTGTGAGGAGACAAAGAGGCTCTGTGAGGAGGCCTATGAGAAGATCTATGACCTCTGGACAAAGCAGCAGCAGGTAAGCTGAGGCAGCAGGAGCAAGCTGCTACCTACCTAACTGCACACGCACACATATGTACACTGTCATGTAATGGTCCACTCAGTTACCAAGCTGACCAGTTCCATTCCATCTAATAGTTCATTTCTGGGATCTTTCACAAGTGTTTCTGGTGAGTTACCTCTTGGAAGACACAGCTTGCCTGGTGAACAAACCATCCCATTCTGATAGAAGTTGCAGTTCTTTGAGGGAGATGGGTAAATCACAAATCACACACCTACATGTCAGTGTGGTAGGAAGGGTTCTATTCTGGGAGCCCCATAGGGAGAATCACAGAGCTTTGAGTGAGTGAGTGAGTGAGTTACGACAAGGGCCTGTCGATCATTTGCTTGCTAGAACAGATTATTTTTGTTCTGCTTAAGCTAGCAAGCCAGAGCTCTTTGGATCTCCTGTCTCTTTTAGGTAGAAGCTTCCTATCTTTTTGTGTCTCATGTTATTGCCAACTGGTTTGTTTGATAAGAAAGAGAAAGGACTTGGTATTTTCTCTCAGTTTCTACACATTTTTACTATTCTGGAATTAATGTGTTTTGTAATAGAAAATTCAAACCCCAGAGCTATTTTGAAAAGAAAAAGTAGATCTTTCCTTTCACCAAACTGAGGTAACCTCCCAGGATTGTCTGGTTTGTCTCACTGGCTGCACAACACAGAACCAGGCAGTCTGTCTCTTTGCTAATATTTGATGCTCACTCTATCATGCGCATGGCTGTGTCTTAGTACAGATTCCCCTCAGAGTTGTACAGAGTGCTGCATTTCAGAACAACACTCTGGTGACCTCACTAGGCTCCTACTGACTGATCTGGGGCTATTTTCATATTAGATGCCCTGTGTTAGGGTCCAAAGTTGTTGGGTGATGACCATGGGTCCCTCTCATTCTCTGGTGCTATCAAGGTCTACTCTGGAGGAGCCTGGGTACGGTTTCTATGGAGACTAGAATGGGTTAGCTTAGAGCTATCAGGAAGCTTCATGTTCAGCCTCTTCCTTTGGACTTGGTCTTTTGTGGTCAAGCTCAGGTGTGCCGAGGTTTTCACTCACCTGTATGATCAGGGAGTCTTGAGATGAAGGACTTTCCTGGAAGGGGAAAGGTGTTCAGGCTGGGGCAGAAGCCTGACTGAGTCTAACAACATTAAGAGCCAGCACTGAGGACCCGCTGCCTCCCCCTGCAGCAGGAAAGGTGCTGAAACACTCTAGTCTATTCCTTTGCTTGTCTGGGTTCAGGGTGTGTGCGTGTGTGTGTGTGTGTGTGTGTGTGTGTGTGTGTGTGTGTGTGTGTATTGTGTTTATATGTATCTTTGTGGGTTTGAGAATACGTGTTTGAACCTCTACTTGTGTGTTCACACATGGAATGATGGACATCTTTAAGGATGATGGGGACCAGTGTTAGTAGAAAGTACTGTTCCTGCTCTCGTTTGCATCACTTTGCATCAGTCATAGAGCACATGGAGGTGCCCATCTTTTGGCATGTCCACACAGCTAACTTGCACACAGGACCACAAAATTGATGCAAGCTAAAGGTTTTTCAGGTGTTTGTAGAGGCGTAAATATTCATCTGCAAAGAAATCCTTTGCAGAAAACCAAGGTAATGCAAGACATGAAGGTGAGAAGGAGGCTGCTGAGGCAAATTAATGTGCCTGAGAGCAAGAAAGACTGGTTGAGGATGTGTGTCCTCTGCTCTAGGTGAAATGTGACTGCCCACTAACGACTTTTCTGCATCCTGTTTTCTTCTTCTCATCATTGCCTGCTGCCATTTTTCTTTCACTTTTGCCTAATCTTGGCTCAATTGAATCTTGGATTTTGGCCTGGATTTTATTCTTCAAGAAATCCTGAACTGCAGAGTTATCTCCCCCAGCAGAAGCCCCATAGCCGTGCTGAGCTGTGAGAACAGGCTGTCTTAGTGCAGCCCACTTAGGCTCATCATCGTCTAAGGCACTCACTGCATGTTGTGTCTGCAGCGCTCACTGCATGTTGTGTCTGCAGCGCTCACTGCGTATTGTGTCTGTGGCGCTCACTGCATGTTGTGTCTGAGGTGCTTAGAAGCTGCTTTCATTCCAAGCTTCTTTACACTGAGATAAAGTTGGCCTGATGGGCATTGAGAGAAATGAGGATCCTCAGACATTGCTAGTGGTGTAAAATGGTGTACCCCTGTGAGAGGATATGTATAATTTTTCAGAAACTTGAATTGCAGTCTCCAAAAGATCAAGTGATCCCAGAAGGAGAAGTAAGGGTCCACAGAGAATCTAGTGCACATCCAGGCTATCGAAGCATTCCTCAGAGCACCGCCAAACCACAAAATATTCAAATGGCCATGACTGATGAGTAAAAATTCAATGAAGTCAAGCCCTACTATGAAATATTGTTAAGCATGAAGTAATACACGTACCCATTTGGCCATGAGCCAGTCAGCCTTCTATTACTTAGAGAAATCCCTGACATAATCATCTTACTGGACAGAAAGGTTTATTTTGACTCCTGGTTGTAGAGATTTTCTGGATTTCTGAGCTCATTGCTTGAACTCAATAGGCCGAAATTGAGGTGGCCTGTGGTTTAGAGAGCTCCTTTTGGAAGAAGCTGTCCTCCTTGGAGCCAAAGGAAGCACTGAGTGAGAGCAAGGGGCTGGTCCGCCATCAGGCAGTGGTCCTGTGCCACGGAACTACGCCTTTAATATACAAACTGGAAACCTTGTTATGCAAGCTTAGATAACTGGTCAAGGAACCCTGGCATCCACCATTTTGTGGCCTGGGTTTATAAGGCAAGCAGTACATTGACTGATCTGCCCACTGTGTTCTTCTCCCAGGGACCAGGGTCCATGTGGTGCATAGACACACAGGCAGGCAAGACACCCACACATATAAAGTAGAAATAAAATGAAAAATATCAAAACAGAGCCAAAGTACACAATCCTCACCACATCACCACATCCCTGTGCCTGGGTTGGAATACAAGGGAGAGGGTGTGGGCTAATGAAAGTTAACTCTCTTCTCTAGAAGATCCCAGGTGACCTCTTCTTCCATTTGTGTTAGCTAGGAATTAACATGTGGATGCAATGCAGTGTGCTTGTATTTATGATTCCATGTACTTGTGATGATTAGGAGTGTGTGAGTATGTTTGTGTTTGTGTACATGTATTCACACATGTGTACAAGGGTGCAGACAACCCTGCCCTAAGAACACAATCTTCTAATGAATAGGAACATCAAAGACTGGAGGAACACGTTCAGTCCCTACTGAAGCAGAAGGAGCTGGTTACCCAGCAGAAGGACTTGGCAGTAAAGCTGCAGCATCACTTCACTGAGTCCCAGATGAGGTAGGAGCACGGACTGACAGAAGCAGGTGTAGTCTAGTGGATCCTCTGTTTCGGGGTCTCTGACCTGTTTGGGATTTAGTCTCTTTGGCAAGGCTCCCACCCACATTCAGGGAAAGAACACCTCAGAGTATCGAGTTGGCTAATAACCAGGAACTTTTGTCCAGGAAACAATATGCTTGGTTATTAGTCTTCTGGGGATTGTGCCCTCTTCTTCTCCTGTGAGAAGCAGGAAGTCAACTGTGAAGGACACTCTGTCCTCTGCCACTTTATTTCCCTTCAGGAACATTACATTAAGAGATAAGGTTCTAATCATCTCGCTGACTTGAATGCAGCACACTCCTGCTGTTACAGGCTCTCTGCAGAGTTCATTCGTTTCCTGTGAGAAGATTTACTCTGGCCATAAACAGATTAGGAGTTGCACGTTCTGGGCTGTAGGAATAATCAGACCCTTCTCTGCAGTGTTGCGTATGCTCCACTAGAGGGCAGACACAGAGCTTTACAGGTTGCTCACATTCACCAAGGCCATGAATAACTGACTCAGACATTGATATTCCTCCAAAATAATGTTTTTGGACTGTTGGAAAAATATGTTGCTAACTGTGTATTTTCCAGTTCAACTTATAGCAGTTTTTAAAAGTTGAGAAAAATTTCAGCCCAGGGGCCTCTAACCCTTTTTCACTTGGGGAAGCAGGGAATGAGCTCAGCTAAGAGGTAATGCTGGATTTTCTAGGTGGTGGGGGCTCACAAGCTGACATGGCAGGGATCCACCAGGCCTCTGTCCCAGCTGCCTTCCTCCTCTAGGTTTGAACATCTCCAGCATGACCTGGAACAGATCACAGCCCAGGAGGAGAGTCTCCTGCAGATGGAGCTGCTGCAGCAGGAGCCCTGTGTGCCAGGCAAGTGAGCCACCATTGAGCCCTATCCCCCAACCAGGGGATTCACGATGTGGGTTTTCTTCCTTGACTTTTCTTTACTAGGGGTGAATAGCCCTGATTTTGTTCTTGCCAGTGCCCCAGAGAGACTGTTTCTATGTCTGCTTTCCATTTCTTCTCTGACAGCATCTCTTAAGAGAACTGAGAATCCTCGAGGAAACCAGAGACACCTTGAAGGCATGACATTCTACACCCCAGGATCCAGGCCTCCTTTGATAAAGCCACATCCTTTCTGCTGTGAACTCAGCAGTGAGGAAAATATCAACCAATCATCAGAGGATCCAAGCGCAATCTGATCCACCTCTGTTGGCTCACCGTTTCCAGAGAAAAGACTGCATCAGAAATAAGCTTGAAATTCAGAGGACCCCCCACAAATTACTCAGAAGCCTAACATCCATCACCAAGTGGACCTAGTGTGGGCAAAACAACCTGGAGGGAGATACTTGGGTTAGCAAGAGTTATTCTGTCAGCTACTGTAAAGGGCTTTGGCAAGCTGACTCCATATGTGATGTGGAATCTGACAAGGAAGACTCTGTCACACTGCTATCCAGACAGACCACTCCCAAAAGCCTAAGATTCTCTCTCTAGTGCAGAGCTGACACTGACCCCATATCACGCACAAGTGTTGCTGATGATAATTCACTACAGAGACTAATCCATTTTCTCATGTCTCATGTTATTGATTTGCTTTTTCTTAGAGAAAATTCCAAGAAAGTGGGAATTTTGCTTAATGTTGTTTGGTTGTTTGTTTTTGTTATGTTTTAGATTGTTTTGGTTTGATTTGGTTTATATCTTGGGATATCTGTTGCATTAGTTTTTTGGTTTTCTTCACTTTAGTGTAAGGTTTTTATTTTTTGTTATTTCTGTTGTTATTTCCATTGTTTTAATAGTTTCCTAAGATTACACACTGTCTTTAATGACCACTGTCTTAAAGCCCCCATTGAATAAAACAAATGTTTTATGAATAAAAAGCAATTTCCAACTTTTCACTCTTAAGACTCTTCTTTAGGCAGGTGAGCTGTCACACTGCTGTAACCCAGAACTCACAGGCGTGGATCTGTATCAGCAAGTTCCAGGCAACTTGGGCTGCACAATGATATCTCAGCCATGGGCTACACAGGCAGATGGCACATTGGATACGGATACAGATGTCACGGCCTACTCAGTGAAAACGCACTAGACAACAGAAAAACTAGACATATTGCATCCTCGGGATATATATTTAGCTTCAGTAGAATGTGGTGCACACACTGTACAACATGTTCATGAAATCATCATGCAGACCAAACTAAAGGAAAGACAACTAACTGCAGCTGGAAGCTTTTCTGTGTTCTGCCCGGTCCTGTGCATGCTTATAAATAATTACTCAGAGGCTTAATATTAATTATAATTGTATGGCCAATGACTCAGGCTTATTACTAGCTAGTTCTTACTTTACATTAACCCATTTCTATTAAGCTGTGTATTGCCACATGGTTGCGATTTACCGCTAATTCTCTGACATCCCCCTCCTCCGGTGGCTACATGGCATCTCCTGGATTCCACCTCTGTATCTCTGTTTGGATTTCCTGTGTAGCTATATTCTACCTGATTCTTGGCCAAATCAGCCTCCTTATTAACCAATGGTAGTAAAACATATTCACAGCATACAGAGGGGCGTTCAACATCACAAAACTACATTGTTTCTGGCCTCTCAGGAAATGAGAACATTCAACAAAGGAATGTACAAAAGAAATCAGAAAATGCAAGGCAATCTGCGTCTGGTTTTCTTGAAACATGAGTGATATGCAAAAGTTATAACTGCACAGCAGAAATAATGTCCTCCAAGACATGTTGGATCATTTTGTAGTGCTTTTATTTCTACTTGTGGATGTTTTGCCACCACATACATGCAATTCCCTCAGTGGCCAGATGAGGGCAGTGGAATCCACCTGGAATGCACATTAAAGAGGTTTGTTGGCTGTCATGTGGGTCTCCTGAGACAGCCAAAAGAGCTCCTAATGCATGCGCCATCTCTCCAGTCCCTGCACTTGACCTTGTCCTCCCAGTCATATGTGCTTATTAGTAGATTGGATCATGTCCATCCAAAGACAGAAGTTTCTTGAGACCTGTAGGGACAGGCACATGAAGTAGGCATGTTAATTGTCTTAGGCTGCCACACATCCATGCAGGGCTCACATAGGTTCTGGTCCCAGCCCCAGCATCGCTCGCTGACTGTCTGATTGGAACAGATTTCTACACCTCTCATCTAGGTTGACAATGCAGGTAGGACTGTCTAATCAAATGCAGAGTTTGATAAAAACCCTACTGGGGGCAGAGGTGGGGTAAGGAACCCCTCATGATAGTCTACCTAAGCAATATTAGGAGGAGCCTTATGAGTAGCTGGAGTAAAAAGAGCCTGTATCAGGGGCCACGTACCTCCTGTGGAGTGTGTTTCTGTGCAAGACTATAAAAAAGGGGAGAGATGGTAGATAGATAGATAGATAGATAGATAGATAGATAGATAGATAGATCGAAAGTTGATAGCCCAATAGTTGAAACCCAGAGACCTAGGGTAAAACTTTTTATATATATATAAACAAGTAGTGTATGGATTTACCCTAGGTCTCTGGGCTGTCTACTACTGGGCTATTTACTATCTATCTGTCTGTCTGTGTATTTATCTATCTACTCTGATTCTTGGCTATATAAGCAAGTGTTGGGTGTGGGTTCCTTCTTGTGGAATGTGCCTTAAGTCAATTCAGACACCGGTTGGCTATTTCCACAAGTTCTGTGCCACCATCGTCCTTCATATTTTGTAGGCAGGACATTTTGTAGGTCAAGGGTTTTGTGACTGGGTTGGTTTTTGTCTGCTTTTCTCTTTCAATAGCGCTCAGAGTACCCTCCTTCACCCAAGAGACTAGAACAAAGGGATGCAGGCTTCCTGTATTAGCCAGCTTGACTTCCCCATGTTCCATGTGTGGCTGTGACCTCAGCAGTGGGACCCGCTGGCAGGTTTTGGAGAGCAGCCCTGTGTCTTAGCAGCAGCCTGGGTGGTTTGGAGATTTCCATGGGGCACCCTGGGCCTCAACTGAATTGAATGCAGCCAGTCCTACCACTGGAATCCTTGCCTGGTGAAGGAGATGGCCAGCTGAGACTCCATCACTAGGAGCCATCACTAGTGATGGGGGAGGAGCACATAAAGGGGAGGGCGGGGCATATGAAACACGCTTTTCCTCTTACTGTGTTATTACTAAGACCAAATTCCAGATAGGAACATTCAGACCCTGCATCATGCTGACATGCTACCAAAAGCAGGGGTAGGGGTGTTGCTCAAAGACGGTGCTTACTATGCCCTGGGCCTAGGGTGATTGACAGTGAAGGCGATTCTGTGAGTCCACCTGAGATAGCGTGATTGACAGTAAAGACTGACTCTAATAGTAATAATAGTGTTTTAGTTCCTCCATGTCAAGGGGGAACTCAGTCTGAACTAGGGAGACTGTGTCAAGACATTAGCTAGGCTTGGGGGCAAGAAAGCAGCACGTCAATTACTGCCGTGACTCGGATTCGAGCCGAGGTTGCTGCGGCCACAACGCAGAGTACTAACCACTATACGATCACGGCCAGCCACGCGCCCGACTCCATGGTACTCGCTTGAGCCTCAGTCAAGTTCATCCCGGCGCGAACCGGTTTCCGAGGCTTTCTTCAACAGACCTGTCCTGCAGAAATGACTTTTCCAAAGCCACTGAGGTTGGAGCGGCACTGAGTGCACGCGTCCGTCCGTCCGTGTCTCGGTTGGGTGGTGAGGGCAGTCGCTGCCGCTCTTGCAGGTGCAGTATTTACCCCAAGCACCTGATAGACCTCCATCTCCCTCCTCTTCGCGGTGGCTGGGGCACCTGGGGAGAAGGCAAGAGCTGCTCTGGGGTCCTTCCCAAGAGCTGGGGAGCAAACCAACGGTCCAGAGCCTTCCATAGACGCTGCTCACCTGCAGAAGCCAAAACCGTCACCGCCAGTCCCTAGACTCCTTACCAAACACGAACGGGCCTGATCATTTCTGTGACTTTTTTTTTTTTTTTTTTTTTGTGTGTGTGTGTGTGTGTGTGTGTGTGTGTGTGTGTGTGTTTCCACGCCACATGTTTTTCGAGAGAAATCGGTTCTAGGATTTTGTGATTAGGTAGCCCTAAGCGTATCTTTAGCCGGTGGTGTAAAGTTTACCTGTTTTATTAAATTCTGGTCCGTTTCCTGTGCTTTGGTGACTTGTCCGTAATTTTCCTTTATTAAGAAAGGATTCCCACTCCACCCATCCCCAAATAAACCAAAGACAGCAGGAGGGAGTTGTCTACAGGTGTCCCCATTCCGCCAAAATAAAAACTGACTTTGTTGTTTTCACTACCAGAAGCCCGGACATAAATAAACAGGGTGTAGACACATGATATAGGGTTTTTTCGTGGGCTTCGCGAATTTATGAGAAGGATGTAGCACTTTCCAGTTGGTAAGTCAGCACACATGTCACTGTAAGTTTGTAAAGTTGTTTGCTAAAAGCCATCGTCCCTGGGTGGGCTTGAACCACCAACCTTTCGGTTAACAGCCGAACGCGCTAACCGATTGCGCCACAGAGACGGTGTTCAAACCTTTGATAGGTCGCTTTGGTGAGTCAGCCGTCACCAAGGTGGCCACATCTGGGATGCCCACCGTGTCGCGGCCGAGCATCCGAAACAGGAGGCCTGAAGCCAACTGGCCTGGCGCCCCGCGTGTCCCACGGCCACTTCCCGAGCTCGCGCGAACGTTATGAACCCGGAGACTCCAGGACGCTGGGACCCCGCCGCCGCCCGAGAGTCGGGGCCGCCGGGGACTCCACGCTGGCGAACTCGCGGTCCGGGTGCCCATCAGGACTCCGCGAAGGAGCCCAAGTGCGCTTTAGGGTCCAGTCCTTTGCAGACCTCGAGAAAGGACGCGCGAGGGGCTGGCCATCCCAGGTGTGTACTGGAGCTTCGGCGGGGCCCGCGTGGGAAAGGCGGCGAGTGCGGTGCCGGTGCTCAGGGAGTCCGGACGGGAGGGAGATGGACGGACTTGACCCGGAGTGGAGTGGGACCGGCGATGGCGAGGGTGGCCTGGGGGTTGGGCTGGGGGCTACGCCCGCAGGGACCAGAGGAGGCGGAGCCCTGCGGAGTCCCAGGGCATATTCGAGAGATTGGTGTCTTTGAACTGAGCTGATGCAATTTGAAGCCAATTTATGTTAGGAAGACAATAAAATCATGAGGGGTGTTTTGTTTAGTTTTGAATTAACCACAAGAATTGCTTCCTAGCAACGGTTTCTGTCTTTCAGCTAGGGGTGTGCTGTTACCGAGCCGGGGTCTGGTGCATGTTAAGTGCAGAAACGAATTAAGGAAAGTCTGGAGTATCAAACCAAAATTTGAAACATAGTTTCCTACAATTGCTCCTGGACTTTAAGACAAAAACTCCAGACCCGAAGGGATGTTCTCACTAACTCAGGACATAATTTCCTAAAGATGTCATTCCTAAGACCAATTTGAAGCAAATGTGAGCCACAGACCAGCTGGGGCTAGTTTGATACAGAGCATCCAGTGTGGACATAAGAGGAGCCAAAGAAACAGGGTCAGATCCTGAGACGCCACAAAAGTGGGAAGGAACTGGACAGCCACTTGTATCAGATAGGGACACTGTGGGGATTGATGGAGAGTCTGGGAGGAGCAAGGTCCCATGCAGTGGCATCTGCAGGTGCCAACGTTGCTTACAGTGGCAGAGGTCAGACCTATGACAAGCAGGTAGGCTCTGGCTGCAGATGGGAGGTATGGCACAGGCCCTGGGAAGCGATGGCCCTCTTCTGCCTTTCTGAGTTACTAAAGAGCAGACCCAGAGTCGAGGATTTCTGATGGTGTGTTTGGCAGTGAGCCAGGGATGGTCAAGGCTTCCACTGCTGCGCTGAGGGCCCACCGCTTTCACTCTGCCTCTACGTGGGAAGCACAGAGGGACCACAGTGGTTCCAGTTCCAGCCCTGCCCTTCACCGTCACTGGATTTCTTCTGCTTGTGTCACTAAAACCAGGTAGATAAAGTCCTCCAGACAAAGCTGGAGGTTCTCACATTTTACATCACAACCTCTTGCAGGACAGGAGCCACCAATTATTGCTGCATGTCAGTGACCCCTGAGGTTTCTGAATTCCTGTCCTTTCGCTAGCCAATCATCTCTCTTCTAACTAGAATGCAGGAATGTGCCATCACTCCTCCTGCAACTATTTGTTCCTGGTGTCTGAGGGCTCCTCTGGGGATGCACAGGACTTAGGTATATTCAGCCTTAACTACGAACGGTTGGTCATGCCTTTGCTAACACTGTGAGGGCTGGAAAGTATTCTTCTGAAGCTTTTGACGAATTTTTCATTATTACCTATGTGATTTATTATTGCTCTGACAGGACACCCCCAGTCCCCCACCACCCCATACATTGTTCCAGTCCCATGGATCTACCAAGATGTGCTTGTTCCCTTCACGGATCTGATCTTCCGCCCCCATCATCCTGAGCTAATGTCTTAGCATCCTATATTTCTCATCTTATTGATTAGACTACTGGGGCATAGGACCTATCCTGAAGTGTGGATAGTGAGAGACCCTGTAAGACTCTGTTGGAGAAAATGAATGTTCCCTTTGCAAGTGGGTATTGATTGTAGACAGCTTCTTGGCTAGGGGTGGGAGTCTGCATTCACTTCCCCCTCTCAGTACTAAGGACCCCTGGCTTGAACCTACTGAAGCCATGTGTGTGGTGCCACAGTCTGTGCAAGTTCATGTGTGTATCAGTCCTGCAGCGTCTGGAAGACACTGTTTCCTTGAAGTCATTCACCACTTCTGGCCCTTAAAAATCTTTTTTTTTGTTTTCTTTAATTAATTAATTAATTAATTCTTTTTTATTGATTTTTATTGAAATCTACATTTTTCTCTGCTCCCTTCCTTGCCTCTCCCCTCACCCCCAATTATTTATTTTTTGCCTCCTCTTCTGTAAGATCTCTGAGCCCTGAGGGGAGGGGTCTGATGGAAACATCCGTTTAGTACTGAATGCTCCAAAGTCTTCCACTGTCTGGTCATTGTCCAGCTGTGGCCCTTGAGTTTTAAAATGTGTGACTTTGCTCCTCAGTTTCAAGCAATTTTGATAATTAACTTTTTTTTTCAAGACAGGATTTCTCCCTGGCTATTCTGATACTGGTTTTGTAGACCAGGCTGCCGGTCTGCCTCTGCCCCTTGCCCTCCCACCCCAAGCACTGGGGATGATTAACTGAGTGTTCACATTGTAACAAGAACTTGCTTGACACAGTGACCTTGAATAATTGCCATGTTTCATAGGAAAAAAATACCCATTTGGTTAAAGAAAAAGCTAACGCCTCCCATGTGCCGTTTTAGTATTATTCATTTTTAGGTTGTTTCTATTTTCCATTTTTAAAAATACTGAATTGGAAATAATTTTAAAGGTTCATTATTTTTATTTTATGTGTACAAATATTTTGCTGGCAAGCATGTTCATGCAAGGCATGTGCAGTATCCACAGAAGTCAGAAGAGGCATCAGATCCTTTATTGGAGTTACAGGCGGTTGCTAGCTGAGTGGGTTCTGGGATTGCAACCCAGGTCCTCTGGAAGAACAGCCAGTGCTTTAACCAGTGAGCCATCTCTCCAGCTAAAAAAATTAGAAATAATTTTTTTGTACCAGTTGCATTAATTCGTCTCTTGGGGAAACTGCAGAGTGGAGGTGAGTTCTCTGAAAGAGACGTTTGTTATTGTATTAGTGAGGGTTTCCCTGCCTGTGATAAAACACCATGAGCAAAAGCGCCTTGGGGAGGGAAGGGCTTGCTTTATCTTACAGCTTATAGTCCACCATCCAGGGGATTCAGGGTAGGAACTCAAGGCAGAAACTGAGGGGAAAGCCAAGGAGGAATGTTGTTTCCTGGCTTGCTCCTCATGCCTTGTTCAGCCAGCTTTCTTATATTATCTAGGACAACCTCCCCTGGAGTGGCATCTCCTACAATGAGCTGGGACCTCCCACACCAATCGTCAATCAAGAAAATGCCCTACAGATGTACCTACAGGCCAATTTTGTAGAAGTGTTTTCAAGCTTTGACTACAGATTAAGTTTGAGCCTAGATTGCATGTTGCGTTCCATGACAGAGGCCAGTCTGGGCTTCATGAGACCCTGTCTTAACACTTAAGCAAAAGAATATAGGGCAACTGTCACTGTCACTAGTGGTGACAAACCATTTTAAAGGAATGCTTCTGGCTGCTTCCAATAAAATCAAACTGACTCCAACGCCACCATAGAACTTGGGACTCAGGAGAAATGAAAGGATTTGGCCACAAAAAGACTCCTTAAGGATATGTGTTCTGTTTGGGCAGTGGTGGTGCACACCCTTAATACCAGCTCTCAGGAGGCAGAGGCAGGCAGATCTCTGTGAGTTTGAGACCAGCCTGGTCTACAGAGCAAGTTTCAGGATAGGCTCCAAAGCTACAGAGAAACCCTGTCTCAAAAAAAAAATATGTTCTGGCAGGACAGTGAAGGCTCACAACTTTGATTCCAGCACTTGGGGGTGCCGAGGCAGGCAGATCTCTGAGTTTGAGGTCATCCTGGTCTACATAGTGAGTTTCAGGACAGCCAGAGATACACAGAGAAACCCTGTCTCAAAACAAAACAAATAGCAAAAAGAATATGTATTCTGAGGCTGGAGAAATGGCTGGCTCAGCAGTTAAGAATGTTCAACTGCTGAGTACCCACAAACTCAAACTCCAAACCACCCTTAACTCCAGATCAATGGAGGTGAGCCTCTACAAATACTCCATGTATATGCACACACCAACACACGGACACATAAAAATAAAGACAATTTTAGAAAGAATATATATTTAACTGAGAGGTGGTGGTGCACGCCCTTAATCCCAGCACTCTGGAAGCAGAGGCAGGTGTATTTCTGAATTCAAGGCCAGCCTGCTCTATATAGTGAGTTCCAGGACAGTTAGGGCTACAAAAAGAAAACCTGTCTCTAAAAAAACAAAAACAAAAAAAACCCAAAACAGAATATATATTTAAAGTAGCATGGGTTGCCCTTCATCAAGAGAAGTCTATATGTACATACACTGTTTCTCCTGGGTCTTAAGCTGACGGAGGAAACCCCACATTCCAGCACCGGACAGAAGAGGGCGACATTACTCAAATAGAAGACAAAAGATATAGGGGTGGTTCAGTAGCTCAAGGGTGAAGAAAGTACTTAGCACTCCCCAGGCCTTTTGATGAATGCACAGTGTGCTGGTAAGCGCATACACGCGCTTTCACACCCCACAAAACAAAGGATATCAAATGAAGGCATGATAAGTACACCAACACAAACGGACTTCAAAAGCGTGAAAGTAACATGACATTTTTTGAGAATCAATGAGGATGGTCCATATATTCATGCTACTATCAAGAAAAAAGACTTAGGTTAGGCATGGTGGCACAGGCCTTTAGTCCCACCATTTGGGAGGCAGAAGCAGGTGATTCTCCGTGAGTCTGAGTCCAGCCTGAATTATTTTGCAGGTCAATCAGGGCTAAATAGTGAGACTCTGTATTAAGGAGGGTAGAGAGAGCAAGAGGGGAGGGAGGGAGGGAAGTCGGTCATGAATAGGTCAGTCACTTATGGTCTTGCCGTAGTAAAGTAATTAAAAGTAACCTGACCTGGGTGTGAATAACGTTTGTCAAAATCACGGCAGTAGAACACAGCTTTGTTGGAAGGCGTTCCATTTCGTTTAATTGGGAAGACCCCGGGGCTCCCGGGGCAATTCTGAAAGCAGGCTGTTGTGAGCAGCTCAAACGCAGTGATCCCAGAATCCCACAAAATATCGCTGGGCAGAAGGACGATAGTGCCGTGACTCGGATTCGAACCGAGGTTGCTGCGGCCACAACGCAGAGTACTAACCACTATACGATCACGGCGTGCCACGCGCCCGGCGACGGCTGTCCCGGTGGCGCTGGTGCTGTTGACTAGGACTCAGTCCCATTCAGCCCGGTCCTGCCCTGCTCTCTTGTGTTTGTTCTCGCCGAGTGCTGGGTAGGAGCGAGCTGTCCGCCCCATTGGGAGACATACAGTCCTGCCTGATTGGTCTCTGCTGGTTTCCAAGGCTTCGCTGTCCTAAACAGAAGTGACTTCTCCCCGCTGCATTGGGAGCGGCACCGAGTGCACGTGTCTGTCTGTGCCTTAGTTGCCTGGTGAGGGCAGATGCTAACTGTAAAATCAACGTAGAGTTCAGGTTGACCCCATACTTCAGTGCAGAGCCAGGGATACTAACAAACATCTGTAATCTCAGCGCTTGGAAGGTAAAAGGCAGTAGAATCAAGAGTTGAAGGTAATCCTCAGGCACAGAGAGCCAAAGAGTCTGGGGTACTGTCAGAAAAGAGAAAGGAGGGGGGAGGAAGAGGAGGAGACGGAAGCAGCAGCCACCAAAAAGACCAGGGTAGTGTGGGGGCGGCTGATACCATTAGGATGACAAACTAATTATAATTATCTTCAGAGCCTCTGCGCCAGAGAGTTTTGTGTCAATAACACAAGCGGTAGTCATCTGAGAGGAGGGAACCTCAGTTAAGAAAATGCTTCCATAAGATTGGGCTGTAGCCTATAGGGCGTTTTCTGTGGGTGGTGCCATCCTGGGGCTGGAGGTCCTGGGTTCTATAAGAAAGCACACAGAGCAAGCCATAAGGAGCAAGCCAGTAAGCAGCTCCCCTCCATAGCCTCAGCTCCTCTCCATAGCAACTCCTGCCTCCAGGTTCCTGTTCTGAGGAGATCCTGTCCTGGCGTCCTTCAAATGAAGGACCACGATGTGGGAGTGTAAGCCAAATAAACCCTTCCCTCCTCAAACTGCTTGGGTCATTGTGTTTCATCAGAGCAACAGAAACCGTGACTAAAAGAGGCTCACTGGGAAAGCAGGCCTGTCCTGTCAGGGAAATCCAAATAACATCTACCTGAAGCTTCTCTAAGAGTGGTGCCGGGTTCTGAGGGACCAAGTGGGTGCCGGGTTCTGAGGGACACGAGGGGGCTTCTCTAGGAGGACACAGCCGTCCCCTGGTCTTAGAGGAAAGCACACTGACTTTGAAACGACACTGGCAAAGGAAAGGGGCCACTGTAGCCCAACCCAGAGATCTTAATGGTGGGAATTACTCTCCAATGTCCCGGGGCAAATCTGTAAAATGGCGAAGACTCCAAAGTAGAAAGATGCTGAGTTGGGAGTTTATGGGAATTAAAGAGTCACTGTTCTCGCAACTTTTGTTGTTTCAGAAGTTTCGTTTTCCTCCTGTTTGAAAATGAAAAATTGGAACTAAAGTTCTGCATTTCCTCTCAACTACTTTACTTCAAACTCAGAAAAGACAACACTTCTGGGAACTACAAGACCGGGGATTTTGTGTCCCCAAAGAGCTGTTTAAAGACTGGAGGAGAAACCATGGAACTAAAAGAATACCTGTTCCCTGACCGGGAATCGAACCCGGGCCGCGGCGGTGAAAGCGCCGAATCCTAGCCACTAGACCACCAGGGACATATATGACCCTACCACTTGACCCCCTTGAGGAAACTTCGAACAGAAAACCTTACTCGTTTTCTTAGGCTGGCGAGCCAGGCATTGTGCCCGCTCCTCCCGTCCGCGGCCATCATCGTCTCTCCCATTTACTGCCTGGGTACAGGTCTGCCTCTGAAACCAACAGATCCGCTCCAGCCTTCGCACCAAGTGCGCCTTCCTCTGAGCTTCGGCGTCCTGGTGGGTAAGCTGTCGGGCTGACTCAGCGCGTGGCGAGCGGAGTCCTCCTGGTTCCTGTCATGGGAACCGGCTCACGGACGCTCACGCAGGGAGGGATTCCTTTTCCTCCCCTGCCACCTCCATCACACAGCGGACAGGCACCGAAGTACTCCAGGGTCAGACTGGGCTCGTTCCTCTCACCGTGTTGGTTTCTCTGCGGCTCCAGGCAGCCTGCCCCGCAGCCGTGAGATCTCAGGGTGAGATCCAGGCGAGTGGACTTCAGGAGGAAGACCCCCTTGGTTTTCAGAGCCCGGACGCCTGTCAGCCTGGAGGGATTTAGGCGGAGGGGAGAGAGGTGGGTTTCTGGATCTAAGGCTGCGGAGACGGCTCCGGCTGCTGAGTCTAGGTCCCTGTCTCACAGCGGTGAGACACGTGGATTCCCCGGATAGTGAGCGGGAAGCTGCGGGTGCAGAATGCCTGTATGTGACCGCAGGTCTGTTAACTCCTCCACCTTCGCCTCTGCATACTCTCCCTACCTGACTCATTTCCCGGTCTCTCTCTTCCTTTCAGTTTTTTTTTTTTTTTTAAACAAGATCTTGTGAGCGCATCTCCGGTTTGGGTTCCTTCGAGTTTCCTTTCATTTTCCTTTCCTTTTTGCTCTTCTGTCTCCCTTCCGTGTCTCTTTCATAGAACTACTTTTAAGAAAATGAAGAAGAAATGGTGGGGCTTGGTGGCGCATGCCTTTCATGTCGTCGGACAAGCCAGGAAGCGGCTCTCTGGTCCTCAATTAGCCTGGTCAGATAGTGAGTTCTCGGCCAGCCAGGGTTACACGGTGGCAAACAAAAATATTGTTCCGCGGTTCAACACGAACTCAGGATAATAGCCAGGAAGAAACTAAACAAGGATCCAGTGATAAGTATTTAGTTTCCCAAAGTGTATGAGTCCCGCGCTCCCCCTCGCTTCCCAGGCGCTGGGATCCCCGAAGACACGACCCCAAGACACCACCCCGAAGACACCACCCGAAGTCACCGAGCTGCCGGGGGCTCCACGCCGAACAGGGCGCGACCGGGGCCCCGACAGGGCTTGCGGAAGGAAACCACATGCGTTTTAGGGTCTGGTCCTTCGCAGATCCAGAGCACTCACACGCGAGGGCCTGGTCTGGGGAGGCGGGGCCAGTGGACTGGAGCCTTCTGCCGCTCTCGGCCTGGGCGGCGATCGTGGGAAAGGTTGATCAGAGAGGAAGGGCGGGAGAAGGGAGGGGAAGGGAAGGAAGGGGAAGAAGAAAGGGAACGCAGCGCTGGGATAGAACACAGCAGGAGCTGGTGGGGTCCAAACCCAGGCCGGATGACTTCGTTGGCTGGCGAGGCTTCGCGAATGGGTTTCTGTGGGTGCCCAAGGCTAGGGAGAGGAGGGCAGAAGAGCCGGCAGAGGAAGGAGCGACGGAGCACTTTACCTGTCTGAATGTTTAAACTAAACCGACGATCATTACACTCACACGCGAAGAAGACTCAAGAACTGCAGTTCATGCTTGCCTACATGCCCGGACCCGCGAGCTATTGCGTAGTTCTTAGTAATTTGCGAGTACACTGTAACTGTTGTTCGAATCCGAAACGTGGGAATGGGCTTTTTCGGAGCGATTGTGGTTTTCCAACATCCAGTTACTGCACCCTTTGCCGCCTACTACAAAGCAAGTCTTTTTTAAGAAAAAAAAAAAAAAAACCTTTATGGTTTATTTAACCTTATTTTATGTGCATTGGTGTGAAGATGTCAGATCCCTTGCAACTGGACAGTTGTGAGCTGCCATGTGGGTACTGAGGACTGAACTCCGCTGCTCTTAACCACTGAGCCATCTCTCCAGCCGCCTACAAGGCAAGTCTTGCCTAGGATTCTGAGGCAGAAGAACAAAGGAAACTGCCTGGTACACACCCAAGTACCAGGCAAGAGAATTTGGTTTTGGCGCAAAGGAGGAGGGGCTGCCTCTCAGTCAGTCTCGCTGCAAAGCGCTTCAATGCCAGGATACGGCCAGATCCAGTTTTTGGTTTTGTTTCCGTTTTGTTATCTCAGATATTTCGAGCCAAATTCGACTTCTAGGCCAAGTTAGAAGTGAGGTCGGAGTTCTCACGCAGTGGAGATATTTTAAATAATCTTACCAATACACTAAAATTAAACGCCAAGACATTTCCCAACTATTTTTCCCTCACAGTGAGTGATTGGAGTATAATGCATACAGATTGCAGGGCACAGATATCTAGGGTTTAGCCTGATGAATTGTGACAAGACAAACCATCGTCTCCTAGTTCAGGTCATTGATTTCCAACAGCCTAGAAAGTCTAAGTCCCTTCTTGTTATCTCAGCCCCAAACCTCGTCACAGTCGCCATTCTGATTTCCCTGCCCAGGATTAACTTTTCTTACTCTTAAAATCCACGTAAATGAGCATCATAGCTTTTTGTCGGGGTGTTTGTGTTTTTAGGGCAACCCCTTTCTCATACCATGTACTTGTTGCAGGGGTGAGTGGTTGCGGGGTTGTTGCTTTGATGACTATTTTTCCAATGTGTGAATGTGCCACGATCCCGCCCCCGCAGGTCCTGAGTCAAGGAGGGGCTTGGGAACAAAGAAATGAATTGTCTGACCACCAGATGGGTTTACACATCGGAAAAACTCCAGTTGTCTTTATTTATATTTCAAAAACAAGCATGTTTTTCCACACGAACATCTTTAAATCAAGAAAATCTTTAAATCAAGAAAATGCCTCCGACGGACTGGTGCCAACTCACTTTTCATCCTAGCGCTCCGAAGGCGGAGGAAGGTAAATCTGTGAGTTGTGAGTTCCAGGACAGCTGGGACTACATAGTGAGACCCCTGTCTCCAGTAAGTAAGTAAGTAAGTGAATAAATAAATAAATAAATAAATAAATAAATAAATAAATAAATAAATAAATAGAGGAAAGAATGAACGAGAAGCCAGGAGGCCGACAAGTCCTGGGGAAGAACAGAAAGCAACGGTCTTCAATAGCTTCCGTTCCTGGCTTGGCTTCCCTCAGTGAGACCCAGCTTTAAATCAATATGACAAATGACTAGAAGCGTAGGCATGAGTCTGGAAGGCTTAAGCAGGCCTGGGTCAGAGTTTTCCCATCAGGGAGCTCTTCATTCTCCCAGTGTGCCAGCTCCCACTGTGTCTTCAGATCTCAGGGGGGCAGACACCTGCTCCAACAGATCCATCCTCTCTACACTACGAAGGGGAGTTTTCAGAAGCTGGATCTTTCCGATCCCCTTACAGGGACGAATTAGATAGCGCGGCCCTGGATTTGCCTCAGAAGCTGTTGTCTAGTGGAGAAGATGGGGTCCAACAGGGGGTGGAGGTGGTGAGGCGGTGGGGGAATGGTGTTCAGGTCCCAAGACGAAGTTTGGAATCCGGGAGGCGCGGCGAGTCGACAGGATCTGAGGGTGAATCAGGATGATTGCCAGCAGAAAAAAAAGACTACACCTTTTATACTCTCTAGTTGCATTTAGGATTAACTGTGAGATGAAGGGAGGTGAGCTGGGGTGTGGCTTGAAATCAGGGCTTGATTCCAATTTCCAGGAGGATCTATATATGTTTTTCTTTGGGTTCACCTTGCTATTTGGCTTCTCTGGGCTTGTGAGCTATAAGCTTAGTGTCCTTTAAGCAAACAAGATTGCCAGGCAAAAGTTGGAAGCTTGGGGGTGG
>PVIU01027161.1:0-20898 GCA_004026605.1 Ondatra zibethicus | reverse complement strand
GGATGGAGATAGAGACAGAGACCCACATTCACATCAGAGCAATGGATTGAGCCCCCAAGGTGCAGGTGAAGAGCAGAAGGTGGGAGAAGATGAGTTAGGAAGTTAGGACCGTGAGGGGCTGGTCCACCTACTGAGACAGTGTGCCTGAACTAATGGGAGCACACCAATCCACCTGGACTGGGACTGAATGAGCATATGAAAACTTTTTCTTTAAGCCTTTGCTATTGACCTGGTGTTTTTTATGAAATTCTGAGGCCTGCAACATGCTTCCAATCAATAATTGATCAATTTCTGTATTACCTTGTGCTAGAGGACCTGGCAGACCCGTATGGGATCGGGTGTGTTATGTACATTGGACAAAGCCTATTCATGATTATGTCTTCTACCTGGATAAACAATGAAGTCAATTCTTTATCATCTGCTATAAATTCAGTGGTTTCAATATGCAAGATAATTCTTTCTGCATATTGTGAATCAATGACTATATTAAGTTCTTTAAAATCCCTTAGCACCATAAGAATGGCATATAATTCTGCCTTCTGGACAGAAGTATAAGGGCTTTGTACCACCTTACTCAATTCCTCAGATTTGTAACCTGCCTTCCCTGATTTATTAGCATCAGTATAAAATGTACGAGCTCCAGTACATTTTGTTTGAAACATAAACAATGTTTCAAACAGAGGTAGAAGCATACATGCATACAATATTCAATATAATTTAACTTTTTATCAATATACAGAAATCTATACCAATATAATTGTCTAAAAACAATAACTCATAAATACAATCTTTTATCCCATCATCCAAATATACCTCTATCCCTCTTTTTTTTTGAGTCTATAAATTTCCTCCCCCATCCCTCAACTATATACCAGTTATAATCAACCCCTAATTGATGTCCCTAAGCTTGAGGGCCAACTTTGCTGGGAGAGGGGACATCATCCTGTAAAGTTACTTCCAGCTCTCACAGGGGCAATGTTCTTTCTAGGGGATCCTGTAAAATTGGCCTGGTAAAATTGCAAATGGTTTCTGAGTATTTCATGGAGGTCTGGCCAGAATGTTGTAAAAGAAGTGCACCATGTAAGCTAACCAAGTTGGAACCATCCTGTGCAGCTGGTATCCAAGCAGGTCTCGTAGTAGTGCTATCAGCATCATGACGTCATAGTAACCAGGTAGAGTTGTTGTGGGGCCCCATCTTCTTCCTTGAAACTTCAAAGATTTCTGCAGGAAAATTTATTGTTTATTATGGAAAACTTAAGCATTATTTATGTGAACATACATACATGTTCAATGAAAGGCATAATGAAGACAGAAATAGATATGAAGATAGCAAAGATGTTTTATAAATTATTTTCTCCTTCTGTCTAATATCATGGCTCGTGACATGAGACAGAAGCTCTGGGTTTTCTCTTAACAACAGGCTTGGAATTAGAGAGGGACTGATCCAGAGTCCAACTCCAAAACCAGCTCCATGTATTTATAAACATAAGTATATTCGTGTGCCTTTAAAAGTATGTTATGAATATTTTCACTTACAGAACCTATTTTCTTGCTGATCCTTATAGGGTTGTAAATTGTTTCCATCTGTCAGTATTCAAATATCCATGGTCCCTTGTATTTTTTGAAGATGAGTGTTGTCCTGCAAAGATAAGAACAGAATCCTGCCCCCATCCTATATGCCTATCTTACTGCCTGTATTATTATCATCATTGTAGATGAGCTGTCATACCTCCTTTCCAAGAGGTTTCTCCTTTTCACGCCGAACCTTTATTAATTTCGATGGTATCCACAATTTTTCTTCTCCTATGGAAACAAGAGCAAAACCCCTTCCCCAACGCAGCCCATCTCCTGGCTTCCATTGTGAGGTCAGTACATCCTTGAAATAAACTGGTTGATTTAATTCAGCAGAATTTTCCATTATCCAATGTCTTTCTGCTGCCATTGTCCCTTTCTCATTAGCATTAAGAAAATTTAAGGTTAATAAATCATTATGTAATCTATTTCTGCGGGTATTTTCCACCCCTTTCTGCTTGTTTAACATATCCATTATATTTCGATTTGATATTTCAATAACTGCTTGACCTGGAGGGTTGTGAGATATACCTGTAACGTGCTTAATATTATAATGAGCAAAAAACCATTTCATTTCCCTAGAGACATAGGCTGGACCATTATCTGTCTTTATTTGTGCAGGTATACCCATTATGGCCATGACGTCTAATAAATGTGTGATTACTGAATCAGCTTTTTCTGAGCTTAAAGTCATTGCCCATTGAAAACCTGAATAAGTGTCAATGGTGTGGTGTACATATTTTAACTTTCCAAATTCTGCAAAATAGAACACATCCATCTGCCAAATTTCATTCCTTTGAGTACCCTTTGGGTTAGTCCCTGCAGGTAGTGGTATTTGGTTATATAAAGAGCAAGTAGGGCATCTCTTTATAATCTCCTTAGCTTGTTGCCACGTTATAGAAAATTCTTTCTTCAAACCCTTGCTATTGACATGGTGTTTTTTATGGAATTCAGAGGCCGGCAGCACACTTCCAATCAATAATTGATCAATGTCTGCATTACCTTGTGCTAGAGGACCCGGCAGACCCGTATGGGATCGGATGTGCCTTATGTATATCGGGCAAAGCCTATTCCTGATCATGTCTTGTACCTGGATAAACAATGAAGTCATTTCTGTATCATCTGGTATAAATTCAGCGGTTTCAATATGTAAGGTAACTCTTTCTGCATATTGCGAGTCAGTAACCATATTAAGAGGTTCTTTAAAATCTCTCAGCACCATGAGAATGGCATATAATTCTGCCTTCTAGACAGAATTATAAGGGCTTTGTTCCACCTTAGTCAATTTGTCCAATTTGTAACCTGCCTTCCCTAATTTATTAGCATCAGTATAAAATGTGCGGGTTCCAGTTATTGGAGCATCACGTACAATTCGAGGAAGTATCCAAGAAGTTCTCTTTATAAGATTAAGCCTATCGCTTTTGGGATAGTTACGATTAATTTCTCCCAAAAAATTAGCACAAGCTCTTTGCCATGGTTCATTGTCTTCCCATAACTTTCTTATCAGCAGTGAAAGCCACTATAATTTCTGCTGGATCTATGCCTGCTACTTGACGAAGTCTCAGTTTACCTTTTATAATCTGTTCAGAGACCTTTTCCACATAAGTTTTTAATTTTTTACTTGGTTTATGTGGTAAAAAGATCCATTCTAAAATAATATCATCTCTCTGCATTAAAATTCCTGTAGGCGAAATTCTGGAAGGCAATATGACAAGAATACAACTAAGCTCTGGATTTACCCTATCCACATGTGCCTCCTGTAATTTTTCCTCAACCATTGTCAATTCCTTTTGTGCTTCAGCTATTAATTCTCTGGGACTATTCAAGTCTTTATCACCATTTAAGGTTTTGTTTAAATGAATTATTAGATCAGGTGTTATCCCAACAGCCGGCCATAGGTTGGAGATGTCTCCTAACAATCTTTGAAAATCATTTAGAGTATGTAACTGATCTCTCCTAATTTGTGCCTTTTGTGTCTTAATTTTTTGTAAACCTATTTTATAACCTAGAAAATTGACAGAATCTCCTCTCTGTATCTTTTCAGGAGCAATCTGCAATCCCCATTTAGGTAAAACTATCTTTACTTTTTCAAACATTCTTTCTAAGATATCCATGTTTGAATCAGATAGCAAAATGTCATCCATGTAATGGTAAGTAATAGACTTAGGAAATTGTTTACGTATTATTTCCAGTGGTTGACTTACAAGATATTGACACAGGGTGAGACTATTGAGCATTCCCTGTGGGAGGATGGTCCACTGGTACCTCCTGGTAGGCTGAGAATTATTATAAGTATTATAAGTAGGCACTGTGAAGGCAAACTTCTCTCTATCCTTTTCTTGTAAAGGTATAGTGAAGAAACAATCCTTTAAATCAATAACTATAAGAGGCCATCCCTTTGGTAACAGAGAGGGCAGAGGAATTCCAGATTGTAGAGGGCCCATAGGTTTAATTACCTTGTTGATAGCTCTAAGATCTGTCACCATTCTCCATTTTCCAGATTTTTTCTTAACAACAAATACAGGAGAATTCCAAGGGCTGGTATATTCTTCTATATGGTGAGCATCTAATTGCTCTTGCATCAGCTGTTCCAAAGCCTGTAACTTTTCCTCAGCCAAAGGCCACTGCTTGATCATATTGGCTCCTCAGTCAACCATTTTAAAGGCAGGGCTGCTGGTACATCTGAAGGATTATCAATTGCTTTGTGTTCTTGTACAGCCCGAATGGCCAGCGTTTGTTGCCTGTAACATCTCCTAATATTTTCCTCAGAAACATACGCTTTAGGGGCCGCAGGAATGTTAATCTGGGTATTCCATTGCTGCAATAGGTCACGACCCCATAAATTCACTGCAATATTGGCTACATATGTTGTTAGTTTTCCTATTTGACCTTCTGGCCCTATGCATTTAACCCATCTCATGCTTTGTCTTACTCGAGATCAGGTTCCAATTCCCATGAACTGAACATCTACCTCCTGAAGAGGCCAATTCGGATGCCAAAAGTTTGGAGTAATGATACTTACATCCGCACCCGTGTCTAATGAGCCTTCAATAAAAATGCCATTTATACACACTTTTAGCTTAGGTCTTTCCTCATTTATAGAAGTCTGCCAGAATATACGTTTCCTCTGTCCCACCAGATGTCCTGATTCATTTTCCATCTTTATCTCATCATTCAGACCATTATTGCTTTCTACAGTAGTCATAGGGCCTTCTAATTTACCTGACGAGGCACATTCTCCATAGTAACCGGGAATGACTGGACCACATTCGTCATGGGGGCCTGTGAGAGGCCCCCCATGGCGTTTCCCGATGGTATCAGGTTGCCTTGTCTATCTCTTGTTGACCTACATTCCTTTGTCCAATGCCGGCCTTTGCCACACCTCCTACATAAACCTGAAGGCTGAGTCCTCCTGTTCCTGTTATTTCCAGAAGAGGCATTATTCCTGGAAATCCGTTGTCTACAATCCCTTCTCATATGTCCCATTTTACCACAATTAAAACACTTGATATTTTGATGTCTTCTCTTACCATTGGAAATTGCTTCTCCTACCCACGCTTCAGTACCATAATCGAATGTCTCAACATTCATTGTATGCAAGACCCATTCATCCAAGGGTGCTGATCTGATCTTTAAAGGCCCTAGGATCCTTTTGCACTCTGTGTTGACATTCTCATAAGCTAAAGCTTCAATTATTATATGTCTAGCTTCTGGGTCAGTTATCCCTATTTGTACAGCCCTAGTTAGTCTGTGTAAGAAGTCACTAAAGGGTTTTCTCTGACCTTGTTTTATCCTAAGATATGATTCCAGTCTCTGCCCTGGTTCCTGAACTCTGTCCCAAGCCTTTAAAGCTGCTGTGGTACATACGGACAGGGTGTGTTCATCATAAAGAGCTTGGTCCTGAGGATCAGAGTAAAGTCCATCACCTAGAATTTGATCTAGGGAAATCTCAGTTCCTTTTGCTCTTTTCTGTTGCTGTAAAACTTTCGCTTCCTCTTTAAAGAGGCATCTCCAGTGCAATTGTGGCCCACTTTCTAGGACAGCTGAGATTAACTGAGCCCAATCATAAGGCATGGCTTTGTTACTGAAAGCCCAGGTTTTGACCATCTCTTTAACAAAGGAGGAATGCAGTCCGTTTGTCACAATTGCTTGTTTAATTTCCTTCAAATCACTCATACGCATGGGCTCCCATGTGCATTCCTTGACAACCTTAGGGTATTTGGAGCTGGCTACCTTTTCTGATGTTATTACTGGGAAAGCAGGTAGAACTCTGGGGAAGCTATCCCAGAGAGTCTTATGCATTGAGGGAGTTAAATTTTGCCTCCCTACCTTTTGCTCCTGGTCATCAAAATCAAGAATTTCCTCAATCCTTTCAAATCTGTTTATCACTGCCTTTTGCAAGGTCTGAATCTCATGTCCAGTATTGTGCTCTAATGCCCTCATTGAGGACTCTAAGGCATGAAGTCTGTCCATTAGAGATAATGTCTCATCCTTGGACATAATCTTCATTGAAAGTATATTACCTTCTTGCAGAGACATTCTATCAGTCAATCTGTCATACCCCTTTGACAGAGTCTGATTAATACATTCAACCATGCAAATCCTCTCAAATAACGTTTGAGCACCCAGTGTCATGTACTGAGTCACATGTTCCAAATTACCTGTTTCCTTCTCCAGAGTGCTGAATCTCTCTTTAAATGAATTATTAGTAAGTGTTAAGTCAGCTGTTTTAGCCTCCAGAATGTTAAATCTCTCCTTAAATGAATTATTATGAGACTGTACCTTTTCCAAATAAATCTCAGTTGTGTGTTTTTTTGTAATTGATTTTTGTTGAGCTCTACATTTTTTCTGCTCCCCTCCCTGCCTTTCCCCTCCTCATCAGCCCTCTCCCCAGGTCCCCATGCTCCCAATTTACTCAGGAGATCTTGTATTTTTCTACTACCCATGTAGATTAGATCTATGTAAGTCTCTCTTAGGGTGTTCATTGTTGTCTAGGTTTGCCTGCAAAATTCAAGATATCGTTAATTTTTTCTGCTGTGTAGTACTCCATTGTGTAAATGTACCACATTTTTCTTATCCATTCTTCGATCGAGGGACATTTAGGCTGTTTCCAGTTTATGGCTAAAACAAACAATGCTGCTATGAACATAGTTGAGCACATGTCCTTGTGTCACAATTGAGCATCCTTGGGATATATACCCAAAAGTGGTATTACTGGGTCTTGAAGTTGGTTGTTTCCTAATTTTCTGATAAATCGCCACACTGACATCCAAAGAGGCTATACCAGCTTGCATTCCCACCAGCAATGCAGAAGTGTTCCCTTTACCCCACAATCTCTCGAGCATAAGTTGTCATCAGTGTTTTTGATCTTGGCCATTCTTACAGGTGTAAGATGGAATCTCAGAGTTGTTTTGATTTGCATTTTTTTCTCTGATGACTAGGGATGTTGAACAATTCCTTAAGTGTCTCTCACTTGAGAGTTCTCTGTTTAGGTCTGCACTCCATTTTTTTTATTGGATTATTTGTTCTGTTGATGACCAGTTTCTTGAGTTCTTCACTGCAGTAGCATTTTCAATTTGCTTGAAGGGCTTTGCTTTTACAGGACTGAGGTTTGATATGAGACAACTAATCCTTAGCCTGATTCTGTTAGTAAATGCTTGCCCCACTAAGATTTGTCATTTCTTCATTTTGATTCAAATTAAAAGATGTGTGACTCTTCCTTTTCTTGAACATATGTAGAGCCCTCTAATTCTAAGAGCTCTGTCTTAGTTACTTTTCTCTTGCTATGGAGAGACACCATGACCAAGGCAACTTAAAACATTTAGCTGGGGGATTATTTACAGTTTCAGGCAGTCTATGACCATCATGATGGGGAACATGGCAGCAGGCAGGCATGGTGCTGGAGTGGTAGTGAAGATATTGAATTCTGAGCTGAAAGTTGGAAGAAGAGAGAGAATTAACATATAGTGGCATGGGCATGGGCTTTGGAAACTTCAAAGCCTGCCCTCAGTGACACCTCTTCCAACAAGGCCATACCTCCTAATCATTCCCAAGCAATTCCAACAGCTGATAACCATGTACTTGCTTATATGAACCTGTGGGAGCCATTTTCATTCAAACGACCACATCGTGTGTGTGTGTGTGTGTGTGTGTGTGTACATGCAAAGGGGAAGGTCCAATTTCTGGGGAGAGTCTTGGGGGAATGACTGCTCAGTGGAGTAGACAGAATGTACAAATTTATTTATTGTTTTCTGTGTTGCTTGGACACTGTTCATAATATCCCTAAATGGTTGCAGGTAACATCAAAGATCACTATACCAGATACAATAATAATGAGAATTTCAAAATGTTATGAGAATTACTGAACTGTGACACAAACATGAACCAAGTACTAGCTCGTATTGTTTTAAAAGTGGTTCCAATATATTTTCTCGGTATAGAGTTGCTATACATCATTTGTTTATAAGAACCTAGTATCTCTGAAATGTGATTAAAAAGTCAACTAGGACCAGGCATGCCTGCAAGAAAATGTCAAACAGCTGACACCACTTTGGCTAGTATGTCTTGTGAGGCTTGATGTATGTTCAATTCCAGGTTCTTTCCTTTTATTATTGTATACATAGAGCTTACTCAATAGATTCCAATTATGGACTCTTCATGGAGTAGAGTTAAACATGGGAAAACTTTCGTTGATGCCAACACTTCTCTTGATTTCTAGAAAGGTCCTCCTTTAATGCTTCTTGTCTTTTGCATATGCAAATCTCTATTCCTGCAGGGTTTTTGGTCTTTGCTTGCATTTTTTTTTTTTTACCTTTTCTCCTAGGGAGAGAGAAAAAAGTTCTTTTTAATCATGATTTCTCCTGAGGTTAGATATAAATTCAGAATAAGAGACTTAATTTTACTTACTGTAATAAAATGGGCTTTTCTTCCCTTATCTTTCTTTTTCTCTCATTTAAAAAATGTGTGTACATCTTTATTATTACTCAAATTCTTACCATCTTCACAACTTAGGAATATTTTCTCTGGGCCTAGGAGCCATGTCTCTGAAAGGCTGTGTCTTCCTTCCCTCCTGCAAGAGGGAAAGAGCCCAAATACAATGAGAGCTGCTCTCACTAAGATATATGAATAATAGCAAATGCAGGAGGCCTTGTAGAGAAAGGAGCACTCTTATTCATTATTGGTTGGAGTGTAATTAGACACAGCCATCATGACATTTGGTATGCAGGTTCTCATGCAACCAAAAATAGAGTAACTATATGACTCTACTATACCATTACTGGACTTGTATTCAAAGTACTCTCTCCTACTTGTTTCTTCATCCAAACAAGTGTTTCTCTAGTCACAACTATGAAATGGAACCAACCCACATGTCCTTCAAAAATATATGTTGTATATACACAGTGAAATTTGATTCAGCCATCAATAATAATTAAATCATGAAAATTTCAGGAAAATGGAGGCAACTAGACATCAGTATATTAAGCAAAATAAGTGAGAGCCAGAAAGGCAAATGGATATTCTAGATTCTAATCTCTTTATCCCCTGCCTCTTTTTCTCTGATAAAACTATAACGGGTCTATGGGAGGAGGGAATGAGATCTTACACTCAGTTGAGAAGAAAACAGAGGGTGAAATGTGTGATAATTTAAAACTCACCATATAGGTATGTGCTTCCTCTTGTCTTTAAGTTCCTCATTAGTTCACCACAACCCAAGCTTTGATTTCTGTTGCAATGACACCTATAGGTACTGGACATAATGGTTTAATGTTTCTGGGCATTGTGACTTGAAATTTGAGATTTGTAAAACTTTGGCACATTATTTTGGTGGAGTGAAGTTTAAGGAACCAAGGCATTCATTAGTTCCTTCGAGTATGTTTTCTGGTCACACTGACAGAAACTTCTTATTCTGGGGATCAGAAGTAAATTTATCTAAGAAATAGAGCTGGGATTTAGTTATTGCTTTATGGCTTTCCTTCAGCAGGGCAAGCTGGGCATGGTGCTGCATGCCTTGAGGCAGAATTTAAGGTCAGCCTGGTCTACATAGTAAGTTTCTGATGAGTGACGACTACATAGAAAGATTGTATTTATAGACAGATACTAGAAAGGATACATGAGGCGTATTTTATTCTAGGCCTTTTCCTTAAGCCATGCCTTTTTCTTGCTTACAATAATTCCAGCAGGAATCCTATGAAGTTATTGAAGGGGAAGAAAAACATTTTTTTTCTCTTTGTTTTTCGTAATTCTTAATTGGTACAGACAGTTGTAACAAATGGTAGTTTAGCAAGAGACAAACAATAACATATTCCCATGTGTATTTCTTACATATGTGGGATACTGCCCGACCTCGAAGAAATGCCTGGATCACAATCTTCAATTAAAATGAAGAAAGGTCTTGTGGTGGGTTGTAATGAAGACAGCCAGGCAAACATGATAAATTGTGTCATGCAAAGTGCCTTCTCCTTTGGTAAGTGTCTACAGTGATTTGGACTCGGCTTCCTCATCTTGTTGAAAAGTGTGGCATAGACCTTTTGACTGCAGTATTCCTATAGAGATTTTAATTTCTTTCACTAAGGGCTAGGTCCTATGCTTGATTTTAGAGTTTCAACCATGTTTAAAGTTTCAGATCAAACTAATTGTTACAGCAAAAGGAAATATGTTTTGGGATAGAATAGTCTGGTCATTGTACCATAATTATTTTAGGGTAGAATATTCTTGTCCTTTATGTCTATGGAGTCTCTACCATGTACCTGATCAGATTTGTCCTTTCCTGCATCTGGATGTCAGTCAGATCATTCAGAGCTGTCTTCTTTTAACTTAACCTAGGAAGAACCGTTCTAAGATTTTTTTCCTTTTAGTCAATTTGGCAGCCATTCTGATGCTTTCCTAAAAATCTTCACCTATCTTGCTACATTCAGAATTGATCCCAGCTTCCACACTGAGGTGTCTTGTCCTGTATTACAATAGATCTTAAATGAAATCTGTTTTGATTGCTTTAACTGCTGGAGGGTTTGTAAAATATAGACAATTATATGGGATGTTCTGTCCATGGAATAGAACAATGTTGCTCACACAGAAATAAACAGAATAGTTGATACCAGAATCCTTAATGAGTAGGAAAGGGAGACAAAGAATATCATGTTATTGCCTACTAACATAGACTTAGAAAAGTATATTACCTTATACTGTTCTATAGTATACTAGGGTGATGATAGTTGATAGTTTTTTAAAATGTATTTTAGAAGTGCTAGTAGAGAGAATTTTGAGTGATTACACCACAATGAAAAAATAAATATTTGCAGTGGAAGTTATGTTGATCAGTCTTATTTTGTCATTGCACTTTGTGTACATACATGTCTTAAAATCTTACCCTGTAGCCTGTGAGTACGTATAATTATTATGTCAGTATTAAATCCTTTGTTACAAAATTACATTCAAGACCAGATGACATTGTGCATCTTAAGCAATTTTTTATTCAATAAATGTCAACTTATATGAGTACCTGACATGTATCAAAACTATTCTGTAGCTACTTCCCTTGCCCATGGTCTTTTTGCTGTGTGTCATCCAGATTTTAAAATTTCCTTCTGTAGCTTCTGATGCTTCCCATGCTCTGGTAAAATTTTTACCACTCTGGTTTCATCCCTCATTTATTTTCATATATACTCATTCTCATCTTCAGTAGTGTCAGGGCTGCAAATCCACTTTCTCCTTAAACAGGGCCCGGAGCCAATACTCCACTCATCACCTAATAGCACAGTCAAGTGCCTTTGGTGGAGGGTATTAGTTCTGTATTTCTTATGTTTACCTCTTCCCATTCTTGCAGTGATGCTTTGAACTGGATATCTGTATTGGGGTGTCATGTACCATCCCTACTCATTTATCTCTTAAAAGATATCCTAGTTTTTAAATAGTGTAAAAAGCTCTCTGTTACAAGGATTTGAGAGCTAGCAATGTTCTCTGATATTTCCCATCCCTTGCTTAGGTAGTTTATAACTTTCCATATACTGTCAGTCATAACCACATTATTTGGAGGAAATTACCTAATAATGAGTCTTGCAGCTTTTAGTTTCCTGGAAGCCAACTATTAGAGCAATTATCCCTCCCTTCCTTTCATACCAACACTTATTAGGGACTTTTAAGAAACAAATAGAAAAATGGTCTTTAATTGGCCACAATTATTAAATTGCGTTCTAGGAGCAGATGCAGGGCAGAAAGAAAGAAAATGTATTCGTAAACCTAATTTTGACATATAAATTACAATGTTACATTACTCAAAACTGTTTCATTAAATCTGTTGAAGAATATTCATGGCAAAATTTAGTATATTATCAGTTTTACAAACATTTTAATGGCAGATACAGCAGTGCCAGCCATATGCAAAAAGTGCATTATTCTTTATCTAAATATTTTATAGATACAATGGTTACTACTGAATAAATAGATTTATATTCGGTGAAAAACAGGCAATAGTCAAGTTGCTGTTATGTTAACAGCAGATAATTTTCTTATTGAGCAACTTAGCTGGTCTTTTGTTTTCTTATACTGTTAAGCAGAAAGCCAGTCCCATTGCAGTTTTCTATTGGGTACTTTTACTCTTTCTCCTTGATGTTGTGCGATGGCATGGCAACAGTGGGTGAGGGAATAATGTATGTACTCTAAGCTCCTCCGTGAGAAACTAGAAAAGGTAAAATAAAGAAAATCCAAAGAAGATGAAAAGAAAGGAAAATAACCACAATAGTATATATTATTCAATGGGAATGGCCCTTTGATTGAAAAAGAGTCATGAATGAAGTTTTAAACACCTGAGATTTTTATAACCTATCAGTGGGCTTGTCTGTGAAGACAAGGGTGTCATCCTCCCCCACCCCTATACCATCACATGCACATACTAGTTCAGAATGGTATTGCCATTATTCGGGTCTTGTTTAGACAAGAGATATTTTGGGGTACAGCATTCTTGCTATGTCTAGAAGACACTATCTACTAGCATATGTCCTGGGTTTCTGTCACTTATAGTCTTCCTTAATATTCCCATGAGACCAAGGTTTGTTCAGGCATCCCATTGTAAGTTTACTAATTGGATCTGGATACTCCACAATCATTTTGATCAGTTATGGGTCTTTGTTGTATTTTCCAGTTGTTGAGAAAGAATCCTCTCTTTGATGAGTGTTGAGAGCTACATGCACGTGTAAGTGGAAGTGTTTAAAATGCCATTAGAAATTTTATTGGTTTAGGAAAATGCCAGGGGTAGTTCTCCTCTATGATCTACCTGCCATGAATTCCCTCATATTCACTGGGCCTTAGTTAGATGTCTGCCTGTTACCCCCAAGATCAAAGTGCCACCATTGTACCATATCTTGTTTAGGCTGTTAGTTGCTGTGGTTTAGAGACTTTAAAGTAGTGTAGCACTGTTGATTGCTTTTCCTTGGCATAGCACCTTCCATTGTTGAGAGAGAGAGAGAGAGAGAGAGAGAGAGAGAGAGAGAGAGAGAGAGAGAGAGAGAGAGAGAGAAGGCAGAGTCAGGGAAGATGCCATGTAGCTGCCAAGAAGATAGAGCCAGAACCTTGCCTGGTAAGCCATAGCCTTGTGACAATACAGAGTAAGCTAGAAATATGCCCAAGTCATCAGCCAAACAGTGCTGTAATTAATATAGTTTTTACGTGATTATTCAGGTTTGGGTAGTTGGGAATAAATGGGCAGTCTTAGTTTACAGTGGGAAGAATAAAATCCTTGTCAGGTTATAGATAAATGAATAGAACTTTAGTCCATGTTACTAATTTAGAGAATTCAGACTATGTACTGTGAATTTCATTAATGGAATATTCTGGAAAAATGAAAATGGAAGAGACAATAAGCAGAGCAGCCAGGTTGTTTCTAGGATCTTGAGGAGGAAAGTGGCCTCGGCCGAGGATACGTATTTGATATGTTAGGGTACGAGAACTATTCTCTGCTACTATATTGTGAATCTGTGGCACTATGTTTTCATCAAAACTCTCTAAGGCTTAAGATGTAATGTAGACTTTGAGAGTGCAATCTTACTGTATAGTACTTATATGAGATGGCATAGTGGTTTGAAAGAAGATGATCCCAAAAGAGAGTGACACTGTTGTGAAGTGTGGCTTTGTTGGAGTACGTCTGGCCTTGTTGGAGGAGGTGTGTCACTGTAAAGGTGGGCTTTGAGGTCTCATATATGCTCAAGCCTTGCTCAGGGTGATATACAGTCGGCTTCCTGTTGCCTGTAAGATATAATGCTCTCAGCTACTTCTCCAGCACTGTGTCAGCCTGTACGCTGCCATGCTCCTTGCCATGATGATAATGGACTGAAACTCTGAACCATAAGCTGCCTCCTCAATTAAATGTTTTCTTTTATCAGAGTTGCCCTGGTCATGGTGTCTCCTTAGAGCAATAGAAACCCTAACAAAGACAGATGGCCATAGAGACTGTAAGGTTAAAGGTGAGTGGGACTCTGTTGAAGAACTATATTCTAGTTGGTAGTATATTCCCCCAAAAAAGTATGGATTAACTCGTTTGAAACAACCATTTTCAGTACAAACCATAAACAAGTATGTTGTTGATAGATGATTTAGCTTTCACATATAGAGCAAGTGTTTGTAGACAAAGAAACAATACAGCCATGGTAAAATAATCTATACAGAACTGAATTAAAATCAACAATTACACATATCTATAATATTATTTAATAAAGAAATGGTGTGGAGAAAAATCTTCCATGAAGAGGTTTAAGTAGGGCCTGAGGAGGTTGCTCAGTGTTTAAGAACACTGGCTACTCTTCTGGAGGACCCAGGTTTGATTCCAGCACCCATATAGGGGTCCACAGCCATCAACTACAGACACAGGAAATCAGTTGCTTTCTTTTGGCCTCCATAAATACCATGTGAACACATGGTACACAGACATACATGCAGGCCAAATATTCCTATATATAAAATGAAATAAATCTAAAAATATTTAGACTAGTACAAGTTTTGACTTTATGGAGGTAGGGCAGGGTAGAGGATAGTACATTTGTGGAGGTCAAAGGAGAAATTTTGGGATTCTGTTCTTTTCTTTCCACAATCTTGATTCCATGGGACAAACTTGAGTTATCATGCTTGGTAGCAAGTGTCAACCTATACCCAACAAATTTATAATCCTGTTTATTACTGAACCAAACATTTGGTAGTTAGGGAAAGGTGAAATAAATGTTTTAGGTTTATACATTTTATATTGACATCAACATTCTTCAACAGTGTCCTTGACTTACAACATGTGTTTAGTGGGCACCTGTTTTAGTTCACACAGATACTCCAGTAAGGTTCCTAACTTAGAACAAGTTGAAAAGTAAGCACATTTCATAGTAACCATGGTAACCTTACTCTAAAAGGTACTGCTTTCTCAAAATATTTGTAAACACTCTTTAATTCATAGCAGTAAATGCATTCATGGACTTTTCCTAATTAAGCTCTTGAATCCTTAATGTATCTTATAATTACTTAGTGAGAATGGACTAAATAAGAACCTTCCTTTTCCCCTGCTCCCATCTTCACCTTCTAGAAACAAATAAGAATTTGCAAACATATATACTGAATATTTAAAAGTGGAAAAAACAAAAATATCTCAAAATCTTTACACATTTTTGAAATTAAATATCATTAAATAAGCCATGAGAATCAATCCTATCATTTAGTTTGATGGTCTTACCAAAAAAATATTCTTTGGGAAGAGATGGATCTAAAATCCTTATTGCTCCTTCCCGCATCTGAGTACAGTTCCAAGAACTCATGTCATGTGGTTCATAATTGTCTGTAACTCAAACTCCAGCAGATGTGTGACCTCTTCTGGTCTCTGAGGGTACCCCCGCCCGTACAAGGTATGTATTTATGTGTATGCTCATATGCACATACATGTATATACAAAAATACAAATCTTAAAAAGGTGGACTTCAGTTTCATTATTTTGAGTGTGTAGAGTCCATTATTTGTTAATTAACTACTCCTGAACATGAGACCTGCCTTGGTGTGGTCGATATACCCAGTGTCGCTCTATTGGAAAAAACTGACATATCTATTGTTAACCTTTAGTTAAATTAGTGGACTTGGTTTTCATTCATTCATTCATTCAACAATAAAACAAAATAAAATGTAATAAGATAAAAAAATCTGTCACATCAATGTTGGACAAGACATATCAACAGAAAGAAAAGAGCCCAAGAAAATGCACAAGAGTCAGAGACCCACATGTTCACACATTCAGGAGTTCTATAAGAATGCTAAACTGAAAGCCGGACTATAAACACAGAGGACCTGGTGCAGTCCCGTGCAGAGCCTGTGCTTGCTGCTTCAGTGTCTGTGAGTTCATATGAGCTTTCTCATGTCGATTTAGAGGGTGCTGCAGAATATTTACTGTGCAAAGATGCGTTTCATTTATTTAACTATTTAAAGTTGTGTTGCATTTGTTTAATTATGTGTCACTGTTTTACCTTGACTGCCTAAGGCACCTGATGGGTCAAATAAAAAGCTGAATGGCCAATATCGAGGGAGGAGGTATTGGAAGTTCTCGTCAGGGAGGGTAAGTGGGAGGAGGAATTTAGGCTTAGGAAAGAAAGAAAAATATATGCCAAAGAGATATCAGGGACCAGACAGACAGATATGTAGGAAGCAAGAAAGTAGGACATACAAAATGAAAGAAAGGTAAAAAGCCCCAAGGAAAACCGTAGATGAATAAAAACAGGTTAAATTAAGTTAAAAGAGCTAGTGGGACAAGCCTACGCCAAGGCAGAGTATTTGTAGTTAATAAGTCTCTGGGTCTTTATTTGGGAGCTGGTTGGTGGCCCAAAGAGCATTCCAATGACAAGAGGGCCTTGTTTTCTTGGTGCCCTCATCCCCCTATGGCTCTAACACTTTTTTTATCTTCTCTTCTAAGATGTTTGCTGAGCTCTGAGGGTAGGGATTTGGTGAAGACATTGCAATAGGACTGAGTATTCTAATGTCACTAATTCTTTGCATAATGTCTTGTGAGGTCCTCTAAATTTCACCTTTGATGGTTAAACTAAGTACTGATCTATGAGTATAGCTAAATGTCATTAGGAGTCATTTTATTGCTATGTTCCTTTAGGACAGTGGGTCTCAACCTTCCTGATGCTATGACCCTTTAATACAGTTCATGTTGTGGTGATGACCCACAACCATTAAATTATTTTTGTTGCTACTTCATAGCTGTTATTTTGATACATAATTTGTTATGAAATATAATGTAAATAGAAATATAATGTATAATAGAAATATAATGTAAATATAATGTAAACCTCTGTAGACAGAGGTTTGCCAAAAGGGTCACAACCCATAGGTTGAGAATGACTGCTTAGTAGAACAGTAATATTTGTTTATACCCCAGGTCCCTAGGGTATCTGGTCTCAGCTTCTTGGCCACTGAAGCAGTGTCAGGTGTGGGTTCCATCTCATGGAGTGGGCCTTATCCAAACCAGTTATCAGTTGGATACTCCAACAAGCCTGAGCCACCATTGTCATAGCATATCTTTTCGATGGTACACCATTGTAGATAAAGGGTTTGTTGCTGATTTGATATTTATGTTTCTCCTTTGATAGTGTGCAGAGTACGTTCCTATACCAAAGATGCTGGAATGCAGAGGTGAGGACTTCAGTTTCTTAGTCCTAGACTTCATTTTTTCAGGAACACTACATGGTTGAATTTCCAGAAACTTCTCACTTTATATTCCCTACTTTCTCTGAAAAAATCCCCATCACCAACATGATGTAAAGAAAACAGCAATTTTGTTTGCTAGAAAGCTTAATGTATTCCTGTTGAACTTTAATTTAAATAGGGAGCCGAACTTCCAGCAGATTAAAGTAAAGGAGATCTAAATTAAGAACAGCTCTGAATCTTGTGCTAAATTGAGCTCAGCTTTGAGCAACTTCAAGGGATCTCTTCATTTTCATTTCTTCCTTCAACTCTTTACTGTCTCTTTTCCAATCATTGTTACTGTAATTGTGAATGAAGATTCTCTCAGAGAAGTCCTCATGAAAGGCTTGTAGAAGTCAATGAAGGAAGTCCATCCCTTGGTGTCTTTCTGGTCCAGTTCTGGGCTATTACAGGGTATCTACATTGAATGAAATTGAAGTTAAAGGCTCCTCTGGTCAAATTATTTTGAGCACTTATACACTTCCCTTAAGAAGTCATCACATTTGCCAAGAAAGAAATGCATAATATCTTAAGAATTCTTCTGTGAAACTTGAATAGAATTTCTATCTTTTCCTCTGTGTGACTCCTATTTTGAGAAGGCAAATTGAGTTTGATTACTGATTTTTCTGTGTATTCAGAGTCATTTCTGCCCATATTTTTTTACGTGAATCATACTTTCAACTTCTAGTACATCATGTAGGATGCTGAGACCCAGTGAATGCATACACTTGAAATATCGAGATTATTTGTAATTCAGTATTAATTGAAGAGTGGCCACCAAGTGAATAACTTCTGTCTACCATTTTTTACAATACATAAAAGAGCATTCTACATTGCCTTTCAGGCAGAATCCATGCTGTTTTTAGACTCCACCATCATAACATACACAACCCCCTGTATCTATTTTAGGCTCTGTGAGTTCTGAACAATTCAGCTTGGGGAAGCAACTGCTGTTCTTTAATTGAAACATTAGTGAGCAAATTCTAAACAAAATAAGCTCATGTTTAGAAATTGTTCATTCTCCACAAAACCTTGCAATTAGGCCCTAAAAATAGTGAGAAAACTGAGAATTAAACTTGAAACTCTTATTTTCTGATGAAATGTTAATTTTAGGATAACTGAAATTTACCCAAAAGATTAAAAAAGTACAAGAAACTGATAAAGCTCACACCAAGCCTTGCCTGTTTTTAGTATCTCATATCAGTTCAACACATTTGCCAAAATTAAGGAACTAATATCATAATTTTGTTAAACTGTGGGTATTTTTTTATCCTGTTCTCATTGTATAATACTACTATACAGTCAATTTGCTTTAACACCTTGTTTTTCTACGGATACTAACAATTTAACAAAGTACTTGTGAGGTACTATAGACTATTCTTTTGTTGTGCTTTGCTTCTTGTTTTGCTAATGATTGGACTGGAGATACGGTTTTGGGGACTATTGCACAGGTAAAATATCATTTATCACACTTCATCAAGATGACCTTCAGGCAATTCTTTCTTTGAGCTCCTGGTAAGAACTTATCTCTGGACAGTCCTCAATTGAGAAAAGTGTTCTCTGCTTCCTTTTAGTCAGGGTATCAATTCAAAGTACTTGGACTCATTTTTTTTAATTTTATTTTTTATTGTATGTGTATGGGGTTTTGGCCTGCATGTATATCTGTGCACATGTGCCTGGCACCCATGGAGACCAAAGGAGATCTTGAATGTTGATAACATTATTGTTTTTCATTTATTTTCTAATATTGGTATTTTGAATTAGTCCCACTAATCATAATTGTTATTAATGCTGTTCAAAATGGTAAATCATTTGCAGTAGAATTTGGTGGCTGTGCTGGTACACACACTTTATAACTCTGGCTTGTTGAGACAAGAGAATTGCCATGAGTTCAAAGTTTTCCTGGTTTACATAGGTACAAGGCAGCCTGGGGTATAGCAAGAACTTGCCTTATAAAAAATATATTTCTCACAGATTCCCAAGCAAGGCTCAGAGTGCTTTTTACAACCACTTCAGATGACTTTGATGCATGCTAAAGTTGTAGAAACCCCCTGTAGGGTTTGAACTTCAGGTTTCTGTAAACATTTCCTTCTGTTCTTACCTGAGAGCAAACACTGATAGTCTTCACAGTATGCACAGATGCAAGAGTCTCCCTAGAATCCCCATTGCTAGGTTAGTTTCTATTTTTCTGAAGCGTACTTATAAATATAATCTAGCCTGGGGGCTTTCCCCACCTGTTTCAGCCTTATTTCAACTTGCTCTCATCATTATTCATTCCACTTTTTGATTTAGAGAAGTTAAAAAATACTGACAACTACATAAAATGATGCATCATATACCCACACAACAGCCACTTAAAAGACACAAAAAATATTTATTCTTTCTGTTTTAGATATATTTCATGTTTCTGAATATATCATATAGGTAACATAACTGTTCTTAAAAGAATGACCTTATCATATTTCAGTAAGAACAATACTATGGGCATCATGAGTTTGCTGTGTATTCTCAGACTCTATTATTTTATAGATCACATATATTTGTATACACCCATCCATATATATATCACTGAATATTGAGTTTCTTATTTTGTAAATTCTGTGAGTATAAGTGTCATGCATTGAATTTGTAAATCAAAATTATGTTCTTGAATTTTATTCCTGTTCATAAATAGCTCTAGTTAATTCAATTTAATGGCATTGGCTTTGTTTTGTTAAATGAATACCTGTCATCCATTCTGGTAAAGGTGTGAGCAGAGTGCAAAATCTGTTTGTTTCTCCACAGTCAGGTGTAATTAAGTGTTACATTATTATGTTCTGGTGTATTTCATATCAATTGGATTGCTTCAAATCAATATATACTGCCAAACTGTTCTCATGATTTATGTAAAATATAGTGGAAAAAGTCACCAACATTAGACTGCATAGTGTCCCCTGTATGCTCTTATTTTCATTTTGCCTGCCCCCCTCTTCCTATTTCCTACATTTTGTCCTTCCCCACCCTCTTTCCTCCTTCCTTCTCCATCTAGTTCAATTTCTTTCTGTGTTGGCCAGGCTGTCTTGTAGTTTGTAATCTGCCTGCCTCAGTTGCCTAAGTTATTGCATCACAGGTGTGTGTCTTCAGATCTGACTCGTTTATGTTCAAATCATACTGTACCTGTACATGTGAAATTATTTGATTACTGTTTACTTCTAGCATCATTTGATCAATGTTATTGTGCCAACGTAATTTATGTTATGGTAGAAGGATTAGTTCACATTTTTATAGTATAGCATTCTATAAGTATACTATATTGTATCAAATCATCTAGCCTTTTCAAAGAGTAAACTTCTTCAGGTAGTGAATTTTATCCTTCATTCCCATTCATTTTTATTCATTCTTTGTGTTGATTTTTGCAAACATTTAAGTTGTCTAACATAAAAATTGTGAACTACTTCTGAGCTTTTTTGCCATTTTCCACAATTTCAAAAACTTGAAATTGACAAATCTGTATTTGTTTCTCTTATGTAATATGTTGTTTTGTATACATTATGCAAATCATTATGCTAAACATAAAGACAAATACTGCATCTTTGTCTCAGTGTCATATATTGAGCCTAGATTTATTATTTGTACATATGGGTAGAA